>JAQGAF010003664.1:0-16719 GCA_034687865.1 Kryphioiulus occultus
ATATTGACGCATACTGTCATTTCTACTGATTCTAAAGTGACTGACAGTATTACTAACCGTGTAGGGTCCCCTTTAGACATGTTGTTGGCATTGAAATTTGGAAGGTTTTGTTACAGTATACTACAGGGTTCATACCGTCAGGGAAAGTCAGGGAAATGAAATGTGGACATTTTGCCCGAAAGTCAGGTGGGAGTCAGGGAAAACTTTCAAAAACAATATAAAATAGTGTAGGCAATTTCTCCAACATGACGTCATTCTTGCCACACAGTGGTGTACGTGGATGTGTATAAAAACACTATTTAATAAATGCGAGGCATCATGTGATTAAGATGTGCAGTGTATCTTGTACATGTATAATTAAGCATGCCAGAAAAATCAACATGCTCAAAATAAAGTATGAAAAATGCTGTTCCATTTCTTTTCAATGTTCGCACAAATGAGCATGCGATATGCTGCTTATATCTTGAGGTTTTACTAAACATACTGCAACTCTGCATGTACAGAACCAAGGTCTGAAGAACACGGAAAACAGATTTGTCAATATCTTCTTTTGTACATTTCAGTAAAAACGTGTTTGTAAACCATAAGGAAATATACTATTCTTTATTTCCATTGACCACCTTGAAAAGATAGTTCTTCAACAAACCTTGGAAAAAAAGTACGCGTATTAAATCTTTTAATTAAAACATGAGGCTTTTTGAAATAATCTCGAAAATGTTACTTTTACTCCTGTTTTATTACTTTTTTGCTCCTTTTTTACTCCTGATTTAGGCGAATTGCCAACGTGTGCAGTTGTTTTCAGAAATTAGAATTTAGGTTGAGCTGTGATGATATTAGTTCATTGAAGCTATGATTAATAATACAATTTAAGTCACCTATTCATGATGCATACATTTGAAGGGTTCACAACGACCGATTGGCACATTATAGCAGTAGGGTCTTTAACATCAATGTGTGTATTGATGTTAAAGATCGTATAATGTGCCAACACTTCAAATACATGCATTATGAATCTTATAAATGGGTGATTTAATTTGGCTAACAGATGCTGCATAATGCCATGTTGGGTGGGTTTTCCAGCGGTTAATGAGGCCTACATGGCAAAACTGAATGCACCCTGCAAAATATTGACTTTTGACTTTATTTTGATATTATGATGTCAAATAATTTGTTTTTTGGAATGCCTATGTCAAGTGTTTATAATTTGTCCGGGGATGAATTACCTGGTAAATTACCCGACATTGGCTAAAATTAATTTTTCTTTTGGTAACCCCACACCTGGAAATACACATTTGAAAATGACCATAGAAGCGTAGAATAAGAAGTATCTTAGGGTACTATGAAGCTCTAAAACAGAAATGGATGCTCAAACGGACACTCTAAAATAGTCGAAAAAGTTTTTTTTTTAGATTAAATCATTATTTTAAGTATTTTACCTGAATTGGGTAAAAAGGCATGTCAAAGACGTGGTCTTTGGGCAATGAAGGACAAAGTTTGGACAAGCTGATATACAATTGAACACCAAATATAGACATGTTGGTTAGGCCAACACGAAAAAATACATCACACTATTGATGCATGCTTGGGCTATTAAAAATTCGTCAATTTCATGTAAATTTCATTCCTGGTGTACTTACAAGTATGTTCTGTACTCGTATGTGTCATCCACATTTCCTAGCGATTTTTTCCTAAAAAAGTTGAGAATCCCACTAATTGAACCCATGTTTAGAAAGTCATTTTTCATTCACAACTTCACGTTGATGATCCACGTGCATTTTTTCCCCTTATTCTTAAAACATAGTGGCAAACAAGTCCTAAAACTCCTAAAAAGTCATAAATGCTACAAAATCCTAAATACCTTGACCATTACAGTAGAACCTCTGTAATTTGATCACCCAGGAGAATGTCGCAAACATTCCCTGGTCAACATAAGGAGGTGGTTAACACTGGAACGAGGCTTGTACTGAAATCGGATTTTAATTCTGTGAACTGCATGTAACTGGTACTGACATTTTACAGTCATCATTCATCATTCATGAATAATCTTATTAAAATTTTCATAATGCATTACAAGTATTGATAATGTGCTACAAATTTATCGAGCAATTACACGTATAGTAGGATTACTGAAGGGGTTCAATATGAATTCTTGCACCTCTATAGAGACAGTTTCTGTTCAGGGGTGAACAGTATGTTTTACCAGCAACAAATAAATTTATTTATCCATGACTTTACATGGTGAGACCATGCTGGTCAACATACAGAGAGTAAATTAGTATTGTGTGTCATAGTTCAAGTGATCAATATACGACATGCAGAGGTGCAGGTGGTCAACATGTAGAGGTCACTTTCCAATGAGTTAATGTGGTAACCTCCGATCAGTGAAAATGTTGTCAACATAGGGAGGTGGACAACTTTGGAAGTTCTACTGTATGTTGTCAAGCGGTACAGTTGAAGTTTGACACCAATTTTCTTCTTTTAACATTGCATTGCAACGTAAAGCTGAATAAATATTGAAATACTGCATTCTAACAATTTGTTTGAAAAAATCTTAAAATAATCCTAAATTTGCCACCAAAAAAGTCCCAAAAAGTTCTAAATTTCATCATTTGGAATTTGTTCGCCACTGTAAATGTATTTTGAATTGAATTGAGTTGAACAGTGAAATAGATAACTACATGTGATGACATGGTAATATCAGTTTTATTCAACAACTTCAGCAAGAGTTTATTTCGCTACAGGCGGTTGCGTTATGTGAGTTTTGTTAAGAAACTTGAACCAATCAACCTGGAACACACTCGTGCCAGAGTGATCTTCGTTGGTGTTGGTGAAGTAGAGGTCGTGTGTCTGCTTTGGAGGGTACTGAAGAAAGATGTCCAGTATGACGAATGTGTCCAGAGATTCTGTGTAGCCAATGTCCACTGTGGCAAAGGGTGGGGTGTCAGGGGTGTCCAGATGCAGGTCCAGGTGGTTGATGCCAACTCCATTTGAAGAAACTCGAATTTGCAGTCCGTAGGCTCCTTCCTCGAATCTCACTCTGCAGAAGCCAAAGATGTCACCCTGCTGGATGCCTCCAGCGAATGCGATGCTGGAATTGTTGAAATTTGACTCTACGCCATTGTTGAAGTCCATGTACTCGGCATTGATCTTGGTGAAGGCGACAATGCCGTTCTTGCAATGGCATTTTCTGGTCCATGCCACTGAAGAGCCATGGAAGCCCCCCAGCAGAAACATAAAGAGCCAGAGACAGTGGTTACTAAAAAACTGATGCATTCCCTAGAAATGTCGTGGCGTTCAGAGCTCGCTTGACTTATATAGACGTCAGTGCAACAGCTGCCATTGTTTGCACTGTCTGCCATTACCATATATTATGGTCGGCAGCCTTGTCATCAACTACAGGGTTCATACCATGAGGGAAAGTCAGGGAAATGTGGACTTTTTGCTTAAAAAGTCAAGTGGTAGCCATGGAAAACTTTCAAAATATGTTGAACTTCAATTTTGTGATTGAAAAGTTTTCATTTTGAATTAATTTGTGTGAAAAACACACTTATCAATAGGGGACGTCAAACCCACAAAAAGAATTGAAATTGGAATTGAAATTGATAATTGGTGTGCAAATGTGCATATGGCTACGAATACCCGTAAAATCGGTTTTCGTAGTCGTTTGCTGATGCGCACACCAATTATTCAATTCCAATTTCAATTCGATGGTAATTCAAATAATGACTGGAAATATGTTGTGGCACAACGCCTTTGATTGGTAAAATATTTCGGTAATTGCCAGTTCATTGTGCACATGTGGCCACGTCAACATGCTAATGAGCAAATGCTCTTTATGATGTTAATGGCATTCGCCCGTCATCCAGAGTCAACAATGTCTGTTGCTGGTTTAGCAGCTCTGCTGGTTATATAAAGGTGTGAGCACCATCGGGTTCTACAGTCCCCAAAGAGACAAAACCAAAGATGGTACAAATTGCTCTGCTCTGCCTCACATTGCTGATGGTCCACGTTGATGGCTTCCATCAACCAACCTGTGAGACGATGCCATCCAGATCCGCTTTCCAGACCTTTCAGGCAGGAAAAGCAGACATCAGTCCAGCCAACGTTGGCAATGGCGTGAAATATGCAAACTGGAATGGCAAGGACATGGTAGAGGACGTCAAACATGGCGACATTTTGGGTTTCTGCAGTTTGGATTTTGGAACTGGAGCCAGGAGCTTTAATATCCGGCTGGCCACCAACAACAACCAAACCAACCGCTTGGGTCTTTATTTGAACAGCATCGAAAATCCACCACTCGACACCGTCTACATTGGCCCCACCGATGGCCCAACATTGTTCACAACAATAACTGTTTTTCTTCCCTACGTTCCTAAGGGCGTCAGCAACCTCTTCGTTGTATTCTACAACAACAACGCCGACAAGAGCAAGGCTATTTGCCAGTACGTCGACTATATCCAGTTTTCCCAGGTCTAGATTTGCAAAAGCCTGGTTGTCACTGGTTCATCTGAATTCGATCTGTAACTTATGTTGACATGTAGTAGAATTTTCAATAAATTTTGTTGACAATTTCAATTACATGTACTGGTCGTTGTTTCTGTTGTTGGCAGTGTTTGGAAGTTTTTCCTGGCCTGTTAACGTATAACAACTCTTAGATAATTCAGATCAGTGCTCATGGTCTTAATTTGTTCTTGTTATCCAGCTTTGGAATCATCTTCCATGTTGGTGTCAACCCAAATCCATAATAGGTTATTGCTTTAAACTTTAAAGGTGCAGAGGTGCGTGTTCTGTATCCTATATAGAATAGAGAAAGGGTGGAAAGGCATGCATCTACACTGGCTCAAAAAGGTTTTGGCAATAAGTGTTTTCACTACATGCAAAAGGTTCACAAAAACAACTTTAAAGTATAAACAAATTGATGTCATTTGAATAACAGCAAGTACAGTCGAACTCGGTTATAACGAGCAAATTGCCATAGCACATTTGGTTTATGCATATTTCCATAGACTCCTTCACGGTTATAACGAGCAAATTTTCGAAAATACGGCATCCAAGACACCAAACTTAGGTTATCCTTTGGGTTCTCAGTTCATATAGATAGCAAGTTTCGAGTTTACCTTCAGGTGCCCCCACGGACAATTTTTTTTTCGCAAACTACAGAAAAAATAAACATCCGGCCAAGGCAAAAACGGAAGCTAGTCATTAGTGCAGTCATTAGTCATTAACCCACCTACATGTATGACACCTTGAGACATTAAAGAATTACGTAATCATCTTGGTGAAGGGGTTTTACAAATTTGATTTATGGAATTTCAATGTGATCTTGTTTGCTTTTCTGTGACAAAAATAAATTATTTAAGATCTAATTTGTATACAGATTTCGATGAAAATGATGTCGAGTCCTGACACATGGGGTGGTGTGTCTGTGGATCACGGCTATTGTGACAAAATACGTGCACTTGTGCCCGAAATATGTTTTCCCAGCAAGTAAATCGCATGTTAATTCATGAGCATTGAGTTATCGTTAAAGCTATGGGTAATTTAGACCTTCACGGATATAGCGAGTAACGGTTATAACTAGCAAATTGGGTCGGTCCCTTGATGCTCGTTATAACCGAGTTCGACTGTAGTTCGTTGTTCCAGTCGTTGACAAAGTCGTTTGAAGAATGCAATGACATTAGCGGTATTAAGCTTTTTCTATACTGCTATTGTTATCGGCTTTGGAATATATGTAGGCCTACAGTAGAACCTCCGTAAGTTGACCACCCAATGGGCTCGCCAACTGGTATATGGAACGAAGCTTATACTGACAGCGTGTACCGAAGCGTGAATAATCTTATTAAAATGTTAATATGACAGTACCAGTATTGCTATTTGCTGCGAATTTATCCAGCAATTACAGGTACGGTAAAAGTAGGGGTACTGATGGGGTTAAAAATGAACTTGTACCTTTATAGAGACAGTTACTGTTCAGGGGTGTACGGTATACATGTAAGTTTTGCAAGCAGCCAATAAATTTAATCATCCATGTCTTTCATGATGAAACTATTTTGGTCAACATACTGAGAGCGAATTACTATTGTGTATCATAGTCAAAGTGTCAACATACAACATACAGAGGTGCCGGTGGTCAACATGTCACCTTTCATTGAGTTAATGTAATGACCATCCGATCAATTAAAAAGTGGTCGACATAGGGAAGTGGTTAACTTTGGAGGTTCTGCTGTATGCTCTTCCAAAGGACACCCTTAAGCTGTAGGAAATTCAATTAAGCGATGATGTTAGTGGCCACCTAAATGCGGTGATGGTAATCTACTATAGCACTAAAATAATGTGCATAATTTCCATATACGAGCGTATAATACGGAATTATAGAATTGGCTCCGAAAAATTGTCTGCTGTTTTGCGGGGTTCCCCCGATCCTGGAATTGTCAGGGAAATTTGGAAGACATCTAAAATCAGGGAAAAGTTCGTAAAAAGTGATCTGTTTTGAAAAAATCTGGGGAGGCTGAAAGAAATCCAAGATGAAGATGTCAATTTTAAAACACTGATCTAAATTTGCTTTTCGATGTGAAAATTTTCTCTCACCTGTTTGCATAAACATGTTATGTGCAACAAATATAGCATACCTTGCAATGCCATATGGGACATTTTGCATTTTTAGTGGCCATGATGCTTTGGGAAATTAGTTTAAAACACTGAAAAATTCAAGGAAAATGTCAGGGAATTTGAAAATTAATTTCTTGGGGATTCCTGTGATCGAGTAACTACATGTTTTTTTTGTCATCAGAAATTTGTTATTGTAAATACTGTTAATTTCATGGAGAAAACTGGTTGCACAGTCTTTATATAAGACGTGATTGCAAACGATTGTTTGTTTCAAATAGTTTGGAACTAGTCTGGTTGCTGTTCTGGCTGCAGTAAGTTGACAACTGGCTGCAGTAAGTAGCCTTTCACAACTGTTTTCAGTTCTTAATCAAGGAATGTAACTTGTTAAATCGTGTTGGATTACATAAACTAGTTATTAGTGGACACAAAAATCAAGAGATGACCAGCGATTTTATGCAGAAATTGTAATGAAATTGCCAGTTTCCCCCCAATACATTTTGAATTTGCTCTTCTCTTAAGGAATTTGTGTGCTCTCCTGTTTGTACCAAATTTTGTTCAAAAGTTGGGTTTTGGTAATCGTCAGCATGTATAGTCTATTCTTTGTTAGCATTTTTTGCATCAAACCCAAGTGTTTTTCAACATTGGTTATTGGTTAGTATGTATGATGCACCCTATTATAGGGTAATTGGCCATTAGTGTACACCCTAGGTCTTTAACATCTTGACCTAAACAGAAACGTTTTGGAACAGCAATTGCAAATTTTGCACTTTGAGGTGAACAAGCATTGCAAACATTTTAGATACATGAATATGCCACGATAAATATATTGGTACATCAGAGGGTTTAATGCCCACTTGTATAAACATGGTTTAATGATGCCAGGTATTAACCCTTTAGTTCACTAATTTATTCTAATTTAGTTCGCTAATTAACAGAAACGAATTGGGGTATCAATTGCATAATGCATACGTTTTGGTTAAAAAAGCTTTGCACACATTTCAGGTATACTGTATGTATTTCAAATACCAAGGTTATCGAACACAGTATTGCACATTTCATGAATATGCCTCGATAAATATATTGGTACATCAGAGAATGGTTTTAATGTCCAGTTATAAAAAAACCCATGGTTTAATGATGCCAACTGAGCACCCTTTAGTTCACAAATTTTCTAGTACACCAATTATTTTATGTTAATGCTTGACCCATAAGGGGAAATTATGGTCCTTATAATGGAGGATGATGGATATGCCTATGCGTGCATTTATACAGCTTATTCACCTTATTGATGTTATTGCTTGATATATTCCGATGTATTCAGTTGTCTAAGCAATTAGCAAGTTTAGCATCATTACTGTGGCATCGGGGCCATTGACAGTTATCACGGCTATTACAGTATTTGGAGGGTGACTAGCCGCCTGGAAAACCTGAAAAAGCCAGGGAAAAGTCAGGGTGATTCACATAATATCTTTAAATTTGTTTTGGCAAGCGATTTTGGTTGGTGTAGTCCATGAAAATAGCTACGGTGCGTTTTGTAAAACTTTCGCCTATGGCGTTGCCATCATCGTCGTCATATTAATTTCCCAACATTTCTTAAGAAAAATCCACTGAAATGCGCGATCTGTTGATTCTAAAAAGTTTCCATCAAAATACGTCTAAAATCCATGATTTCTGGAATTTTTTTAAATTTTTGCTTACGGCATTCATATTATTCCTATATTTCAGAAGTGGAAAAGCCAACAAAAGTGGAGTGTTTGGGATCTGGTGGTTTCAACAAAAATTCCCCAGTGTTCTCGTTGTTAACAATATTTCAGAAAAGCATGTTAAGGAAAATACATTTACAGTGAAATCCGTTATTCGGGGTAGCTTTTAAAAATTTAACCTATACAGCATTCCAATAAATATTAGGCCTAATATTATTTTTGATATCCATAATTGTGGGCTATATTAAAGACATCATTTGGTGATCTACTTTTTCAGGGATCATACTGTCAGGGAAATTAAATGTGGTTAGGGAAAGTCAGGGAAATGTTGACATTTTGTCCATTAAGTCAAGGAAAACATTTATGAATTTTTTTGACTTTTATGAAATCAAAACAGAGGTTCCGATAAGCTGCATACTTGGAAGTGGATACAATTGACCAGGGAAATTAAGTCAGGGAAATTAATTCGATTTGGTCTGGGAAAGTGAGGGAAATTTAGTTGCATATGTTGGTATGAACCCTGTTTTTCTAAAATTTTTGGTTTAGCATTTGAAAATCATGAAGGTCCTTTTTTCCCTTGTGACCAGGGTCTTTTATTAGCTCCTCCCAACCAATTGTTCCCACAGAACCTACGAAACCAGGGAAAGTCAGGGGAGATCCTAACAATTGATTATGATGTGAACCAGAAGTTATTTCATATATGGATTATGACGTGAACTGTTTTTTTTGGGTGAAGACTGGTTCCTGCTATTTGGCTACAGTACGACAATGTGGAAATTTGCTTAATTAAAATGGATTGTAAATTTCAAGCATCTAAGTACTCATATTTAAAAATTTAAATTAAAAAAGTTCATTGCTAGGTACTTTTATATTGTGTGAATTCCTTTATTATACAAATTCAACAATTAACGTCCTAATCAGTT
This sequence comes from Kryphioiulus occultus, assembly GCA_034687865.1. NCBI lineage: Eukaryota > Metazoa > Arthropoda > Diplopoda > Julida > Julidae > Kryphioiulus > Kryphioiulus occultus. The sequence goes on from JAQGAF010003664.1 coordinate 9,236, forward strand.
GCAGCCGCAATGGTTAAAAACATTATCATCAAGAAAAGTTCCTTTTTACTTTATATGGCAAATCTGGGGATTTGATTTGATTGAAGCTATGGGAACCAGTAACACAAAAGAATGCAGTACGTTTCGAGACATTCTTTTCAACAATGATGTTGGGTCCATAATACTGCGACAACATTTGTCGATTAAATTGGATTGATAGATTGCACCCCTCTACCACACGGCATATCTTTGCTGAATTGAATTAACGACTCCTATTGCAAGGTTTAAAAAGTGGCCAGCGAAACACATGACTTGCCCACATGTAGTGGTAATTCATTTAGAAATGCATTATAAGACATGCATTGGAAAATACATTTTATAATGTATGTAGATTGAGACAAATTTAGTTTAACACTACTGACAAATGTTTTAAGCAGTTCGTAATGCATAATGGAATGCATATTGCAATGTATTGTGTGTTGAAGAATGTATTATGTAATGCACACAGTAATGTAAGCTTAGTTTGTGTACATTAAAGAATATTTTGTGTAATGCATAGTGGAATGTACTCTGTTGTATTGAAGAATGCATTTTACAAGTTATATCCCATGCATTGTAAAATGTCAATTGATTAGCTATATTTCAGAATTTCAAGGTTTAAAAAATCCCAATTATGAATTTTAAAAGCATCTAAAGTATTCAATAAATAAATTAGAACTGGTAATGAAATAAAGTTTAAATTCAAAAATTCATCCATTTTATTCAAATCAATGCAGCGCACATAACGTTTGCAAGTATGTACTTTCAAATACATTGCGAAATACGCGAATCAATATATTTTATAATGCATTGTAAAATGCATTAATGAAATGCATTTTTGTTTACTTTACGTAAACGATCTAAAATCCATCGTTACCGCATTGAATGACAATTTTCTGGGATTGGTTACGGAAGCAGTTTGTTAAGTGTTGCTATATTTTAATGTAAATTGGCATGGCAAAGAAAAATATTGCAGGTACTGTCTAAAATTCTTCGTTTAAGATCTGATTTTTCTAAACATTTCACCTGCTTATTTTTACAAATTTCGCCTACGGCGTTCTCTTAAATGTTTATTTGCAAGCATCGCTCACATGTTGATATTAACACCTGTATAATTTTTTTAGAATTTTTTCGTGGTCTTGTTTTTGTAAAAAATTTGTCTTTGGCGTTCTCAATTCAAAAATTAACGCGGGGCCACGGGACGAAAATGTGATTTTTTTTTCACAAATATTAGATGAAAATTGTGAAACAAATCAGATGAAATAAATTTTAACTTTTTTCAGAATATCAGATACATGTACTTGAATGGGCAAAGTGTGGAAAATAAAGTTAGTTACTTACATGTGATATGTTTTATTTGATAAGTCAGGGAAATTAATCAGATTTGGTCAGGGAAAGTCAGGGAAATTGATCAAATTTGGGCAGGGAAAGTCAGGGAAATTAATCGGATTTGGGCAGGGAAAGTCAGGGAAATTGATTAGATTTGGTCAGGGAAATTGAGTTGCAAATTTTGGTATGAACCCTGCTCGGTGGGCAAAATAGAAATTGCCAGCTGTTGCGTCTGCCAAGGGTTCTGTCAACATACCAATCAGCCATTGGAAATGCTAATGCTGCCAGAGCAAACAAGGGCACAAACCCATATGCTCTGCGGGCTATATAAGGTTGACAACAGCTTCGGTTTGCGCATCACATGCAACGCATCAGAGACAATGAAGCAAGTCATGGGTTGCGTTTTTCTTTGGGTCGCTCTGCTGCTTTGCACTAACGTGGGCAAAACTGCAGGCCAGACTTATCCATTTGTTGGTACCTGCCCTAACAATGATAAGGGTCCTGTCAATGCCTTCTCGCTGATCCACGGGGGGAGCTACGATCGGAACTATGGCATGGCAACTGCCTATCGCCATGATGTGAAAATTCTCTGGGATTTTTATCAGAACGAGGCCGTGGGCTACTGCAACATCAACTTTGAAGATGGAGCTCGAGGAATGGAAATTAAGGTGTCCAACGGCCACGCGCAACAAAGCCGCATGTTCCTTCATTTGGACTCTACGACCAATCCACCAATCGTCGCCTTTACCATCGGCGAGACCCATAACTGGGAAACTCCCAAAACACTGCGTTTCTTCCTTCCCAACATTCCGAAAGGGTACCACGACATCTACTTCACCATATGCAACGAGAAGGCCCTTGGCGACCTTGTATGGATTCACAGTTTTCAATTCTTCAAAACCTTGCCCCAATAAGCTGGTAACGTGACAGAGCTGCGTTGGCTTGCCATGCTGAATTTGATTTCACAATAATCTGGTCGATGTGCAGTAAACGTAACCTGTAATTAAACTGTTTGAATAAATCTTCTCTCGAGAAATTTAGTGCCGTTTTGAAAGTTTTTGATCGATGAAGAAGCAGTAAGGACCATTGCCCTTAGGGTATAACCGGTTCAGTGAAACTCTTCTTGTGGGACACCTCTGTAAGTGTGCCACGCCATCATGTGGAATAGTTTTTCTTTGCACCAAACGTGTGCCTTAGTCATCATTAGGGGCAACCCCTGTAGGTGTGCCACCCCGTTACTCAAAAGTTGAACAGTGTCTCATGTTTCATTATCGAGGAAACCCTCTTTAGTGGATCGTTTTTTTTTTCAAAATTGGCCAACCAGAGCCCACTGAAACAGGTTTCTAGTGTGGATGGGCACACATGTGTGTTCCATGTGGAATGCTGCCCTGTATCTGTTGGTCCATAAAGGGGCTGAAACCCCATTTCCGCCCATGCTAGCTGTTAAGAAACCAAATGAATTAGGTTATATTTCACGCTGACTATATTGCGCTTTTTGCTGGTCATTATTATTTTCCCCACACTACTGGAGAGAGCCTCTTCCAATCGGGTAATTGGAACTTGAGGTCTCTAGCATGGGAAAAAACTCTACTGTAGGACTGCATCATGATGAGAGGCTCATGTTGGCTCAATTGCTTTTTCAGTAGTCAACATGCATTTTCCACCCTGGTGAAGAGATACATGTACATTAAAAGGCATAGAAAATTCTGTGGTCAGACAAATTGAACTTCTGATAAGTAGATCTCATATTTGTCAAAAATGTGGTACACTCTCTAACAGGGCTCCTCGTTAAAGGGACACTTTCAAAATGCACCATAGGCGAAATATAGGCTGTTGTAAAAAATATTAGATAGTAAATTAGGGGTTAGCTTGAAGTATGCTCCTTGAACGTTCTTTTAAGGTACGTCACTGCGTTCCCAAAAGGACGTCCATTTGTTGGCACGTTCGATTGTGTTCTAAACATGTCCCTTTGAGACATTAATTTCAAGTCTTTTTTGTCATTTCTGAACGTGATATAAAACACGTTCCATTAGGACGTCCTTTTCTGTAATAATTTTGACATTTTTGGCACTGCTCGGTGTTGCTGTTGTTATTCCAGTTACTGACATTTGCGTATATGCGGTGAACCTATCGCTGTTTATGACGTCATATACAGCAATGCATGTAGTAAAATCCCCAGCTACCCAGTATGAAACTTTTTGATTCAGTTTTAAATCTGCCGAAATCTAATATCCTAGCAGGCAATTAATTAGTGTCTTGCCTAAAAGATTTCAGAAATATCCTGTGCAGTCCTGACTCAACACACTCAGAAATGCTGAAATCAAAGGGAACTGGGATCAAAGACCACCTTTCAGGTCAGCTAGTTCAAAAACAGATGCCATATTCATTTATATTGTTATTTCAGGTCAAGCCGGATAAACAAGTGCTACCAGTAAAACCAAAACATTATTTGGGAACTGTGTGTGAGTACGTTGGAAGAGGATTTACTGACTGTTACAGGATGTGACGGAGAAGTTGCATACCCAAAAGACATTTTAAAACTGTCGAACTTGTGTGCGAACTTAGCTGCAGATGTCACGGGGCAGGATTGCAGTAAGTGTCCGTTGGACAACATTATTTATTCCTTAGCCAGATGAAAAATTAGCTTTAAATCGGTATATACGGAGATTAGGCATCCGATTAAGTTTTGGAGAAGGTTTTGGAGCTCTGGCCTGTGTGGGGTGACATGCTGCTCAGAAGTGTTAGCTGCGGCTTGGCAAGGACATGGTGTTGGTATCGTAAAAGTAATTTAACGCAATTCAGTTTCATGTTTTGGTCAAGCCACGTTGGTCATGTAGGATTTTTGTAGTTTTACCCAGGCAGGAGTGTATTTTAATCATTTGCTTTTTCATGTTTGTTTTGTTATTCTTGGCATTGTTACTTTCTGGCAATGAAGTACAGAATCAGGGCAGTGTTAGGAGTGTATACTAATCTTGCAATGTTTGTACCCCATGTTCATGTACAGGAATTGTGCTCATTATTTTTGGTGCACAATCTTGAACGCAATGTGTGCTATACCTGTTGGGGATTGTTTGCAATTATTTAATCTGTTAATTTTACACAGCCTGTGGATGACATCTTTCACTGTAAGCTTCACTATTTCAATGCAATTTTATCGTCTTTTCATGCTCCAGAACTCCAAGATTGACATCTACTCATTGTTTTTGGTTTGACATATCTGCCAGAGTTATGGAAAATGTGAGTTGTGAAGGCATGCAATGAAGTTTCAAGTTTCATAAGAAACAAATTTGTGGTTTTTAGGAGTTTTATTTGGTTTTTGAAAAGCACTGATTACTGCTGATAAGCACTTATTACCGTTCTATAGGGCCCTACTTTTTATAAAAAAATTTGGGAACATTAGAGCAGCATGGGACGATTTGCAACTTTAAATTGAAAAATTGATACTTGTTGGTTAGGCGTTAACCAATTTGCAACCGGATAAAGGTTACTTAATGTGGATGTTTTCGTTGTAAAAGTGCATGTTGAAGCTTCAAATCGCCTAATTAGCACTGTCTTTGTAAGTGACTGTCCCGTAGCTTTTTCAAAAAAGTAGGGCCCAAGAACTCTTAACGCAATAACTTTACACTACAAATTACACTGAACCGTATATAACATGCTATGAAAGCCACTACACCTCAGTGTGCGTTATGGTTAGTGACATACTAAAATGTAGGTTTAGATTTCTACAGAAAACAACTTGCTAAATGTGGTCATGTTTCGTTTCAAATCTGCAAACGAAAGCTGTTATTAAGCTATAGGCCCACACATGGACTTTGTTCTCAAATCAGTTAAAATTATTGGAAATCAAACTCGGTATATTAGTTAGTGGGCAGTTTCATCGCTTTCTTGGTCATCGGTTCCTGTCTGCACAACGACCAAACTTCTGGTTCTGAAAAAGGAGAATCACTGTTTTTATTTCAAATATGAAAGAAAACGTTACTGCACTAAATGCTCTTATAGTGGATGTAAAATTAGTATATCAGCTGGGAAAATTTTCATAGCAATAAGTGACGTGGAATGAAACGAGCTAAAATCCATCGCAGAAATGTTTAAATTGAGGGACAATTTCTTGGGCTGGTCAAGGAAACAGTTTGTCAAGTGTTCCTATATCTTACCGCAAAAAATGTAGCAGGTAGCCTACTGTCTAGAATTGATCATTTAAGATCTAATTTTTCTACAAATTTCGCCTGCTTATATTAAATTTTGTATTTCTGGTCTAGTTTTTTTAAAGAAAAAATTAATATTCAAGATATTATATTAATATTAATATTTCTTAGAATGTCTTCAAATTTGCAGTAGGACTACATTTGTTTTTACATGCAAATTTTACCAAATGCGTTCTCTTAAACGTTAATTTGCAAGCATTGCTCTCATGTTCCTATTAACGCCCATATAATTTTTTATAGAATTTTTTTCGTGGTCTGGTTTTTTGTAAAAAATTTTCCTACAGCGTTCTCAGTTCAAAAATATACGCGATGTCGCGGCGAATAAAAATGCGTTTTTTTTTCTCTCAAAAATATTAGATGTAAATTGTGGAATAAATCAGATATATGCATGTGACAAAATTTAAAAATATTAGATACATACACATGTAATAGAATGGACAAGGTGTGAATTTTACTTACATGTGGTATTTTTTATTTGACAAGTCAGGTAAATTGATCAGATTTGGTCATGGAAAGTCAGGGAAATTTAGTTGTCAGAATTCCCCTTGCATACTTTCTGCTCATGTCTGACTAATTGATTGCACCATTTGGGAAACTTACAATGTCTTTAATATACAGTACGGTGTTCGAGCAATTACCATGAAGGGATATCGAGAAGAAAATAATGTAATGGGATTTTTCTGACCAACCTTTGTTTTCTGTCTGTTGGCTCCATGTACTTCATCTCCACAACGGTGCGCTTCACCAGCCAGTCAGTGTTCAGAAAGATGTATTCGCAAATTAAGGTTGTCTATAGAATAAATTATACATGCAAATTATAATAACATTATTTACCTAAAATTTGGTTCATGTTTTGAAGATTTGAAGAACATGTTCATTTTTTTCACTGAAAAAATATAATTGTTCTTACAGATTCTTAATCTATACGAAACGTTAATTATTATGTACAAATCAGTTTAATGAATGACTAAATATTCTAATGAACAATTAGTGGTGAATTACTGACTGGTCTGAAGTATTTTCCTTAAGGTAGGGCCCTAGAATTCCTAATGCACTAATTGTAAACAATAATTTTACACATTGGTGTGTTTTCACTGACCACCTTCTAAAATGTTGAGCAGCACTAAATGCAATCTTCTAAATGTTTCTGTCTCAAACTACAAACTACAAGAGTGCATTCTTAACTTAAGTGTACTCACAATCGAAAAGATCCCAAATGCTGCTCCCAACTTGAACAAGAGTTGAATGGCATTGAATTTGCCAGCACTGACATCCACGTTGAATATAAAACGAATGAAAGAAACTCGAATGGCAACTCGTTCACCCTCATGGTCGCTGAAACAATGATACCACTGCATTATTGTTTCACATATATATAGCACAGACCTCATGGAAAAAGCATAATTATAGGCATGGCATAGCATGCGCTGCATTTGGTAAACAATAATACAGCTGGGGCACATCTTTGTTGCTTTACCTTAGAAACAGTGTCCTTTGACCCACCCCCGATCGTGGTTGATCTACTCTTATGAAGATATACTCAATGTCGCAACTCTTGTCTTTGTCAAGTCTATCAAAATTACAATCCCAGTTGACCACACCGGATACTATGCCTCCCTAAAGAGGGAAGTTGAAAATGAAACATGGAAAATAAGTCCAAAAATACAGTTAATTTTCGATTCCAAACTTGAGGCATAAAAGAATGGAAAACATTTTATGAAGAAATTAAAATTAAAATGTTTGGAGTTGGTGTATGCGAAGAATCTTAGTAAATGAAATTGAAATGTGTTTGGATGAGTAAAGCGGATATTTAGTCCATTGCAACTAACTTAATTGTAACTAATCAGTGACAATAAACATGGTTTCAGAAAGGGACGTTCTTGCGAAACCCAGATGGCACTTTTTATTCATGATATCCATAGTTCGTTAAAC
>JAQGAF010003665.1:0-16717 GCA_034687865.1 Kryphioiulus occultus
ATAATTCAAAACAATAATAGTCATTTCCAGACAATTGGCAATCTGAATTGTTTTCTAATGATATTTTTACTTGGGACAGTTCAGTATTCTTCCAGAAACATACTGTACATGTATGTCTTGATATCTTGACATTCCAGTCTTCCCAATTCTGACGATTCTGTATGCCAAACCGAAGCAGTTTGTTGTCCAATGGCATTTCCAATAACTGGGGGGGAGGATGTGCAGGTATTTTTATGGGCAGTTAGTGGACTTTGCGGGGGATGACCGCTCCCATCACATCCGGGTCCTTAGCATTAATGGCGCTTTTTATGGCGCCATTTTGTGAGATCCATAGCAAGGTGGAAGGAAGTGAGATGAAGCATATACACTGTAGAGTCCGTTTTTGAAGTTGTTATACATGTAACAGGCAAAAAATCAATGATACGCCCCCTGCTGAGTTTCTAAGGTTTTGACCTTTGCGAGGGCAGCGCCACCTAGCTGTTCTTTTCTCAATGGCGGTGACGTCACGTGGCGCTGGGGTCGATACCACCAGCAGATGGGATAAAAATAAACAATCCCTGGGTTGCATTAATTGCCCCGGGCTCCAGGATGGGGTTGTTGGCGCCCAGGCTACAGGGTGTGACCCTAGTCGCAATTACAAAGCTGATGGTGTCCAGTGAGCCAGATGGCGCTGGATGCGAGTGGCATCCATTCTTCTGCAAACAGACACGAAGCATCAAGGCTGGCATGGCAGTTGCATACCGGAAGCGCAGTGACGTCACTTCCTGACATGCAGTTTGGTGATTCCCCAGATATTGCGTGTTTCTGAGGTGTGACCTCAGACGCCATTTTGAAAGCTATTGCAATTCAGGAAGCGATGTCATGCCAGATGATGAAAGCTGACCCATTCAGGATATGGGCAGGTAATTGTGAAAATCTGGTGTGAATCCCATTTGGGAGTTTGACGCGCAAAACCGGAAGTTGGTGATCTCTGCAGCGTAACATCCTAAATGGGCTAAGCTGAACAAGGGAAATTGTTCGCAGTGATCACGTTGGGTCTTGAAGGTCTTCAGTTGAGGGAAGTTGCACATGCGAAGTCAGGAATTCCTTGAAGTCCAGCTGTAGCCGTTGAAGTCTGCGAACTCAGGCTGAAGTCACTAGAAGCCAACTCAAAGCCTGGTAGTCTCACTGAAGTCCTGGAAGTGCTTATTTAGTCCCTTTGAACTCTTTACTTTAACCATTGAGGTTTGCAAAGTCCCTTTATGCCTCATTGATGTCCTGGAAGTCCCCATGAATTTCTTGAAGTCTCCATTCAGTCTCCTTGAAGTTTCACTGTAGCCATTGAGGTCTCTGAACTCCATAGATGGTTTCATTCAAGTTCCACAGAAGTCCCGGAAGTACCACATGCGAAGTCTGGCAGTCTTAAGTCCCACTGGTGTTCTGGAAGTCCCCTTGAACTCCAGCTGCAGCCGTTGAAGTCTGCGAAGTCAGGCTGAAGTCCCTTGATGGCTCATTTAAGTCCAACTCAAGTCCCGGAAGTTCCACATGCGAAGTCAGGAAGTCTTTGAAGTCCCAGTGGTGTTCTGGATGTCTCCTTGAACTCCAGCTACAGCCGTTGAAGTCTGCGAAGTCAGGCTGAAGTCCCTTGATGGCTCATTTAAGTCCAACTCAAGTCCTGGTAGTCTCGCTGAAGCCATGGAAGTGCCCATTCTGTCCCCTTGAACTCCAACTGTAGTACTGGCTGTGGTCTGGAAATCTCTTAATTTAATGCCTCATTGAAAGTCCTGCAAGTCCTCATTCGGTCCCCTTGAACTCTGACTTTAATCATTGAGGTTTGTAAAGGCCCCTTATGTCTTATTGAAGTCCTAAAAGTACTATGAATTCATTGAAGTCTCTATTTAGTCTTTTTAAGATTCAACTATAGTTATCGACGTCTATGAAGTCGAGTCGGCTGATGTCCCTTAATTGAAAGCTCACTGTAGTCAAACTGCATTGATGGAAGTCTGTAAAATTAGACAAAATCCTTGAAGTCTGCAATCTGTGCACGAGGCTAGACTCATCCAGTGACTTTTCACTTTACCAACTTTACCTCTGAATTCCACGACTTCAGTTGGACTTCAACCAATGCACACCTGACTTCACATGTCGTCACCCCCCTTCTTTAGTCGTTCTCGTTCTTGCTGGTAACGAAAATGGAGTAAAAATTCACGAAATGGTGTCGTATGCTTAAATTTGACCCTTTCTGGCGGTCACATTCACTACCACAACCCTAAGTAGTTTGCTGGGATTTGGAGCTGTCTCCTCTTTGCACTTTTGCAGAGATTTAGGCCATGTCTAACTCGTAGTAATCTCATTGAAATGGAAGGTCATGTGGGTTCGACCCAGAAAAAGTGCCTTGGTAGTGCATGCGGGGATAACAACCCAAACATGTCGTTTTGGATTAAGTTGTGACCCCACCAGCGTCTTTGACTTTGGGTAATTTGGTGCCATGTTTTTGCTACCATATTGGACACCTGAAACCATTCTTGGAAACCAAAACCCCATATGCGGACACATCGCATATGCCCCAAAGTCTACAAGATATCCATGGCGCTCCATGGTGGCGCCACATGCAACAACCTCGTTTGTGCAACAAAACCAATGAATGCAAGCCCTAAGGTTGGGAACTTCCCCCACTTATGCCCCCAACTGATGGAATTGATTATTGCATTGGGGAGCATGAGAATCCCTCAATTTCCCCATAGGTGCATGCGATGTGATTCACCTCAAAAGGGGAGATTCACCTTGTCGTCAAATTAATTCCGTAATATCGACTGAGGGTGAGTCATGAATGGTCCAGTTTTTAATTAAGGAGTGTGACGTCACTAGCATCTTCTGGTACTGATGCAATATCGATGCTAAAGCTGACTCATAGTTATGCATGTACTTGTACATTCATGGCTTCTACCAACCTGGAAACCATGGAAAAGTCAAGGAATTTGAATTGTAACCTGGCAATTTTCAGCAATTTATAGTTTGTGGTGCAGTATTGATGATCTATTTTTTTAATGAAAATTGCCTGGATACACATAAATGGATTCCTCCAGATCTGAAAACCCTGGAGAGACCTGGAAAAGTCAGGGAAAATGGATTTGCTTTGAAAATGTAAGGGAAATTCAGCAAACCAGTCATACATTTTACATACTCAAAGCTAGTTATTGGTTTTAACACAAAGATCAAGAGATAGCAGGGCATTCAGTGGAGGAAATCAATATTGTAATTATCAGTTTTAAAAAAAGTAATCTAAATTTGCTGTTTTCTTTTGAAAATGTGTTAGGCCTATATCTTGTCCTATTACATGTACATACATACTGTATAAATGTAACATTCCTTATATTTCACACGCGTATGTCATATTTTCGCATTTTCTGTTATTAAAGTACTCGGGGAAATTTGTTTCGAAAACTGGAAAAGTCAGGGAAGTTTAACATTTTTATCTGAACATTCCTGAAAAACATTTTAAGTTGACTGAAAACCATTATTTCTGTTTATCTTCAAAAAAGATGTCGTATGGCAGTCCCTTATATTAATTGTTAATAGCCTATTATTAAATAAATTTAAAGAACTCCACCATTTGCGACAATTTATTTGTTAAATATTTCCCTACTTCATTTTCTGACCCCTTATATACACGTACACGTATTTACGAATAATTTTTTATGGTAAAGTGTGTGAAATTCATCATTTTAGATATTGTTTCTAAAATCTGACCAATTGCATTCCTCCAGATGTGGAAAATTGGAAATGTCAGGGAAATGGGTATTAAGCTATACTTTGAAAAAAATCAGGGAAAACCATTTGTACTCTTTAACTAACTACACGTAGTTATTGGTTAGCATAAAAAGGAAGAGATGAGAAAGCAATTGAAGCTGTTGTCAATTTAAACACAAATATTACATCTACACCTGTATGTAAATTTGCTGTTTCCTAATGAAATATTCTGTTCAGTCTCCCGTTTATGCATAATAAGCAGGGAACTTAGCGTTATACCTAATTGGTTTTGCAGTTCCACATTGCTGCATTTTCAGTGTTTAGGGTGGTCAGGGAAATTTGTTTTAAAACCTGGAAACTTCGTTTTCAGACATTATTTGTCTCCAAGTCAGTTGTCATCCACTTTCGGTGTCAGTTTTGTGACCCTCAGACGTGAGGCGAAAATATTGGACCCCCCGCAGTCAATACGAAATGGTGGGCAATGCGGATTTTCCCCAGCCGAGGGGTCGTGACACCGAGCTGTTTCCGGTAACAAAGGCTGCAGAGGTTCAAGACCCCACTATATGCCAGCACGCATTACAACAACAACTGTGGTTCGTAAAGTCTAAAGTAGGTCATGTTGCTGCAGTGCTGCCAATTTTTTCCCCAGTTTTTTTTTTTTTTTTTTTACCAGCCAGTATGCCAGTATGAAGTTTTTGCATCGGTGAGTGATCGTTTGACGGGTGGGGATAGCGCAGTAAAGCACGGGTAATATTTCAAATTCAAACTCTGCACGAATTTGCCAGGCTCGTGTTTTGCCCTACTTTTCCCGTGCCATGTCAGAGGGCAGTGAAAAGGTGTTTGCACCAACTGGGATCTCGTTAGTCTTCCTGAAACTGCATGCAGTCACAATAGATGGTAAACCAGCTGTTTGCTAACATGTCCATCAGAAATTGGTTCGTAAATAGAGCACTATCTCCCACCTGAATTAGTGGTGCACAATTATCAACACTTTCATCCTTTTCCCCCTATCGAACTGGATGTCCCCATTTTTGGAGATTCAGGGAATGTCAAGAAATTCTTTAAAATGTCAGGGAAATTGAGTGGGTCTACTGTTATTTGTTTAAATTAAGTAAAAAATGGGTTTAACCGCTACTCACGGGGATCTCGTGGTCCTGGAAAATCAGGAAATGTCAGGGAAAATGAGGAAATTCAACAAATCGATGCTATATTTCCCACAGCTGGTTATTGGTTAACACACAAATGAAGAGATGATAGGCCTCAGCCATTATGCGAAAAAAATTAATAATGGAATTTTCAATTTAAAAAACATTATATGCTGGGTAATAAGCATTAAACATTGCATTCCTTATATTGGCATATGCCATATTGTTGCATTTTCAGTGGTCATTGTCGTCCAGGAAAACCTGGAAAAGGTCAGGGAAAATGAATTTACTTTGGAAATTTAACAAATCGATGCTATATTTCGCACCACTAGTTATTGGTTAACACAAAAATCAAGAGATGACAAGCCTAAGCCATTATATGAAAGAAATTCAAATTAATAATGGAATTTTCAATTTAAAAAATCCATCTCCTGTTCTATGCTGTGTAATAAGCATTAAACATTGCATTCCTTATATTGGCACGTACCATGTTGTTGCATTTTCAGTGGTCAGGGTCGTCAGGGAAATTTGTTTTGAAATCTGGGAAACTCAAGGAAGTTAAAAGTTCATCTCTGGGAGAATTCTGAATTACCGTGGCCCAATATCGTGTTAAATTTCATGTAAAATGTCCGGGAAGTTGCTGAAAAGTAGTCATGGAATTCCACGGAAATCGACTGGAGAATTTAGGCGGAAACCACTAGTCGAAGCAATTAGCAAATAATATATTGCTAATTTAAAGCCAACCTTCTTTGTGCAGTTTTTCTTCTTATATTTTATAAATACATGTACTGAACTATGTAGGTATAATTTTAACAGTGCCGTGTTAAAATTATTGGCTGTGTGACCAATCAGCTGTGTGACCAAACTTTAGCGATTTTACTTTTTCCACAATTTTTTCTATAACTAACAGTTTTTTAATTATTTTTTCATGAGTACTTTATGATCTCCCTGTACATTCTTGCTGGATACACTTTGCGGTTGGATACATTGTTCATCAAGCGTGATTGTACACAAATTACTTTCCATTGACAAGAAAACAATGATTGCACCAAAAAGCACGTTATTGCCTAGCTGTTATCGTAATTGAAATTAAAGGCTCCACTAATTAGCCAGAACTAATGACTCGATTCGGACAAAACATTTAATTTGCTGATTGGCCAATTAGGGGCAGAGCAACCCACGAATGGTAACATTTCGATTTGAGTAATTGGTAAACTAATGCGACATTAATGATAATTAATGGCAATCAGCATGAGATTTTTGCTGATATCAATAGTGCTGTTGTTTTGACTTGTGTGCTTTGCATACTTAAGGATGAATTCGCTGTTTGTCTAAATATTGGATTCTATTTTTGCCATCTTTGAACCCTCGCCAAGAACAATATTCGTTGTTTACGAGCCTAAACCAAACCCGGCCGGATTACCGTTCATTTCCGCTTCCTGTACTCAGATTTTGTTTGTTGTTGTCGTGTGGTTGTTTGTATGCACGTTGCAGAGGTCAGTGCATTAGGTCAACGCCATGATGCTCATTTCATCTTCTAAACGCATGGCCCACTTGCTAATTTTTAAAATTATTAATCTATTTAACGGCTACCTGCCCAGGGAACAATAAACTTGAAATTGGCAGGTTGAGTTATGAAGATAATAGAGGTCAAAAACTGTTTGATTTGACCTGTATCTCGCCCTGTGTATTCTAATTGAATGCTCCATTGTTTCGGTACGATCAGGTTGATTCCAGACTGTGTCATACAATTTCGAAAATTGTGTAAATTTTCCATTATTTGCGAATATTCATTCATACAGTATGTACACATTGCCAAGAATTGGTATTCCAGGAAATTCAGGCTGTAAAGTGATTCCTATATTTTTGAGGTAGTCCTTAGTAAAATTCCTATATTTTACTGCAAACTGCTGCGGCAAAGAAAAATGTAGTATATAAAATGCATCATCTGAGATCTGGGTTTTCTAAAAACTTCACCTAAATTGATGTTAAATATATCATTTCTGGTTTCGTTTTAAATAAAATTGCCTACGACATTTCGTTGCTCATGGCTTGCTTATGGCTTTCGTTGCATTGTGGCTAGTTTTTAAAAACTTCGCCTATGGCGTTTTCTTAAATAATAGCATTTACACTCATACAGTTTTTGTTGAAAAGGTTTTTGTAAAAAGTAGGCCCCACTATTTTAAAAAATGCCTATGGCATGCTCTTGAATATTAACTGCACTAAGGATAGTTTTTTTTAAATTTCCCACTATGGTTTTCTCTTAAATGTTAATATTTACACTGTTTTTTCTAGTTTTTATAAAAAAGTATGCCAACGGCGTTCTCAATACGCCTATTGTAGATAGTTCGCGAAAGTCTGTCATTTGATACGGCTGTTGATGTAATTCATTAAAATTTTCATTTTTTTCTGAAATAATTGGGAAAATTTGAACAAAAATTCGCTATTTGCATATGAACAAATGTGAACAAAAATCTAATATGAGCAATTACAATTAAAAATTAGGAAATGCTTTAAACTGTAGTAATTTGCTGATTTTTTAAGAAATAATTCCTATATTTTCTTTTCATTCTTCCTATATTTCTTTTTTTTTTCATTTTTCTAATAGTTTCTGACAGCCTGCATGATACTAACTATACATTTTGCAGTTGTAATATTTTTCAAACTAAAAATATGCTCCATGGTAGCATTGGTGTTGACCAGCCTGATATCGTGGAGTGCGTGCTACTGATTAGTTGCCAGTTTGTCTAATTAGCAAGTTTGTTCCAATTAAACATGATGACACGTACGTTTAACATTAAATATGCACGTTGGGGTGGGGATGGCTTTTCCTCACCTACATAACCTTGATTCTGAATTGCATCTTGTTCGTCACTCAGGTGTTGCCAGGCAGTTTTTGTTGTTGTTATTTTTGCTCGGAGCTGACCTGGTAAACTGTGGTTTTAGGCGACCATTTTGCAAGTGAAATCGTCCATTGTTCAACCCTGATTTTTGGGAACTCATAATGGCAGCTTTTGTTGTTCTAGCAGTACATTTGTGCGCACCGGAAATGGTGACCGTCAATTGGCCAACGTTATGTTGAACCTTTGGGCAATTAGTGCCAATTAACGCTCGTTTAAATGCGGAAAATGCGGGGCTCAAGGCTTTAGCGGTAGCCTCGAAACCAGTGCCATCTATCGTGACTCAAGCGCAACTAGGTCTCCCTCAACCAGCTCTTAACGAAAATTTTAAATTTAGAGCACTGCAGGAAGCAATTTGGACGCTTTAGTGATTCATTGCCAAATTATGCAAGGTAGGCAAAAAAAATTAAATAAATTTTCTTCGAATTATTAATCTGGAATTTTTTAGTATTAAAATTGTATTTTTCGTTCGTTCGTTATAATTTTGAGAAATCAGCATAAAGATGACTGGCCTGATGATCAATCATACCATTCCCCTAAAATTCAGCATATGGGATTAAGTTTTTTAGAAAACGTTGCCTGAATTAATTAACTTCATGCATTATTGGCGATTTTGTTTAAAAAATTCAAATTACCGTCAGTGTTGCATTTGTTATTAATAAGCTTATGCCTGGAAGGTGTTTATGAGAGATTGTACTAAAACCCGTTATTTCTGGTAATTTTATTTTGTTCAGTTTTCGGCTGTGGAGTTCATTTCTGTCAATATTAATATATCTGAATTTTTCAAAATTTTCAAAATGGCGTTATTGGTAATCTATTTTATATAAATAAATCCTCAAGACTTCTTCAGTATTGTTATTATTTCCAAACCAAAAAAAATTCAGAAAAATACTCCTAAAATCCATTATTTCTTGAAGAATTTTTCAAGGAAATGGTCTTAAAATCCATCATTGGAACATGTTTGTTTGGTAAAGTTGCATGACTGAGTATCTGCAATTTGAGATTTAGTTTTCTAAAAATTTCGCCTACGGCGTTTCCTTATTATTATTACTAAATATTGTTTTTGACGAAATGGTGGCACACATTAAGTCATTAATACATATTTTTCAACCTGAAAAAAGTAGAATACGACACTGGAAAACCTGCTTAACTCAGGGAATTTCGTTTTCAGAAATTAGTAGTCAGCATGTTAATCGAGAAAGGTTGCAGGAATTCATTTGGACTGGTCATAAAAATTTGCCGCGAGTGACAAACGTTTGTCGACTAGTAATGTTTAAAATATTTACATAGCCGTTGACAAATTATATTTGATGATATGAACGAAAATGATGCCAAGGTGGTGTTGGAAACAGAAATAGGAAATATTACCTTGACACATTTGCGTAGGCGGAATCAATATCGAATGTGCATGTACGAGAGAAAGCAAGACAGAGCATGATTTGTGTTAACGAAGGGAAATTTGAAGAAGAATAAAAAAAAAAAGAAAAGGGAAATTATGAAAGAAAAAAAAAAGACACCCGATATGGGACTTGAACCCATGACCCTTGGATTAAAAGTCCAATGCTCTACCGACTGAGCTAACCGGGCTGATGAGAGATAGCGTGCGCGTTGTCAAACTGGTTCAATACCAAGGCTGATACATCAGCTGAGTTTATCAATTAGTCAACATTAAACCTTTCTATCGTTCTATCGTATAAATTATGCGCTGATTTTTAAACCCTTCCCATGCTATTTTCGTGCTGTTCTATGCGTGATTTATGGTTGCAATTAAGTTACACTTTTACTTTTAAACTCGAGTGTGTCGCTGTTGCTGCCATCACTTGAGAACTGTTACTGAAAAAATCAGTTCCCAAACTTATTCATAGCTGAATTTACCATGTGACATTCTCAAAGTCAAACTGGAAGATTCCCTATAATAGGGATAATGTTTGTTTCTGGAGATTACGGCCTGAGGCTCATAATAAACTTGAACATATTGGACACCATGGTTCTATCAAAATTACATGACAAATTATGTATTTTAATAGGAAAAAAGGCCCATTTTCAAAAAAAATGCCATAGGTGATATTTCTTAAGCAAAACTGGATGACAAATGATGGATTTGAACCTAAGTTTTATTTTAAAAATGACGACTCAGAAACTTGGTTGACACCCCCCAGATTGTGACATAATTCTTGAACGTACATGTACATTGAATGGCATTTCATGGCAATAGGTAGCTCCAATGCACTTTATTTATGGATGCCCCCTGCTAATTTCCCATGCCTTTAAGATGATGATATAATACAGTTTTTCCACTCTCTGGAAAATCTGGGATTGTCAGGGAAATGAAATTGTGTCAGGAAATTCGTGAAAATTCATAAGACTGTCAGGGAAATTGAGGGAATTGAGGTAGTTTGCATCAGCTAATTGATTTGTCATCATCTGTTTATAAAAACTTGAGATGCAATCCATCATTTTTCTTATTTAGAAAAAAAACTCATGTAAAATGTCGGGGAAATGACTGAAACGTTGTCAGGAAAATCGACTTGAGCATCTGAGTGGGAATCCTGTAATACTTGAGCGTCCCAATGTCATTTCATATCAAAATTTACAACCCTAACCTAGTGGTTTGTGGATGTCCCTTGCTTATTTAACCTCTCACCAGTCCCCACTGTCATCATTCATCATTATTTGGCCTTCCCCCAAGATGACAGTTTAATATTTGAACGCCCCCATGTCATTTAAAGGCAAAATGGCAACTTCAAAGCAAGCAGGCATTTGATAGATGGCTCCACCCTTTTAAAATTCCCAGCGCCATCTATAGCGACTCATGCTAAACATTAGCAATTACAGGGTGACTGGCCTTCTAGTAAACCTGAAAAAGTCAGTGAAATTGACTTGGTCTGGAAAAGACAGGGTTTCCATAATCATGAATAATTTTTAATATTTGAAGTCCACAAAAATGCAATGCTTGATATCTATGGGTAGTGTTCGCATCGTTATTAATGTTAATCCGCGGAAAGTCCAATATTTCTTGTAATTTTTCAAAAAATTTTGCCTATGGCATTCTAAATTATTAATATTATTATTTCTTCTTACAAAATTGCGGACTAATTCCATCATTTCCTGATCAGATCTGTAATTTATAATATTTCCGCCACATGGCGTTTGCTGTGATCAAATCTGTAAAATTGTTTCTTGAAACAGTCTGGAAATTTTTCCAAGAGTTTCTGGAAAACCTGGAAATGTCAGGGAAATTCAATTGAAGATTTGGCTATCACCCTGCAATTAATTCCTCACTCAGGTATAAACGTGAGTAAAGCACTATGAGTGACTTTAGTACAGCAATCAGGCCCTGAAGTAATTTAGTGAAGAATTGATGTACACAACAATATGGCGACTACAAGTACGTGGGTGCGCATTGATCCCACGCACTGCAGCATCCACCTCTGATTGGCTGCCCTCCTGACCTTCAAATTTGGTAAACCAAACGTGATGGCAGCTATTTATGACCACGATTTGTTTATTTATTGGTTTTACCTTTGGGACGTGTAGGGACTGCACAAGCAAGGCCTTGCACTTGAGCATCAAACTATCAATGGACTCTTCCTGTCCTTCCGTTTTGGCTCACCTGGTCCCCAAATTCCTAAAGTGGATTTGGATAAACAATAAAGGAAGGGCCAGCACCCTACCATGGCTTCCTTTTTTGTCCCAAAAAAATTCAATGACAGGTGCATCATAAAAGCCTGAGGCTCCCTTGGGATGTAAGTTTACCTTGTCTTGAAAGGTTTCAGAGACCTTGGGAAACAACGTTGACCTCGGACAGCAGGAACCCGTTCTGCACGGTACCTGGCGGCCATTTTGTTTGTGTTCGTGCAAAGATGGCAGCTGGGCTTCGAGTGACATGTCAGAAATGTGGTAGAACCTCTGTAAGTTGACCACCCATGAGACTGTCGCGAACTGGTCAACAAAAGGAGGTGGACAACATATGGAACGAGGCATGTACTGCCACAGGATTTTGATTCCTTGAACTGCATGTACTTACATGTACCTTTTGGAGGAATCGTTCATCATTCTTGAATAATTTTATTAAAATGTTCAAAATACAGTAACAGTATTGCTAATGTGCTGCAAATTTATCCAGCAATGCAGGAACACTATAATGTACGGTTTAGTTTGAGATTTCATTCTGTAAGATTAGAAAGCATATCTAGACAGTTATCCTGTTGTGGTAATATACAGCACATATTTCGAATCAAATTCTGCAATGTTTTATTTTTGAGATTCCTACTAAAATGGGAATTTGCCCAACATATATACTGTATTTACTAACTTCCAAGCCCACTTTATACTGAATGCGGTTCCAAACGAACTATTGTACCTGAATAGAGACAGTTACTGTTCAGGGGTGTACACTTTTGCCAGCAGCCAATAAATTTAATCCTCCATGACTTTACATGTTGAGACCCTGCTAGTCAATATACAGAGAGTAAATTACTGCAGTGAATTGTGTGTCATAGTCCAAGTGGTCAACATGCAACATACAGAGGTGCAGGTGTTCAACATGTAGAGGTCACCTTCCATTGAGTTAATGTGGTGACCGTCCGGTCAGTTAAAATGTGGTCAACATGGGGAGGTAGTTAACTTTGGATGTTACGCTGTAGTTTGTCGATTAATGTTAGCTGGTAAAATACACGTCAATTTTTGATATTTCTACACGTGTCAGACAAGATGTTAAGGTGATCTGGACGTGTCGAATTATGTAGTGTCTTTATCATGTTTAGCCAATTCCGTCACACAAATTTATGTACAACGAAGGTGTCTTCGTCGTGCCAATGAAGTGATAATTTGAAAAAAACATTCGCACGCTGTTTCCACAGAGGTTTTTGCATTTGAGCACCTTATATAACGGAGCAGCAACTGTTGGCAACAGCACCACCGAGATCAAAGGCAGTCGACAACCACTCAACAGTTTTATGCATTCAGTTCTGACAATGAATTTAGTTAAATTACGTTGCCACGCTTCCGTTTCTTGCTCTCGCTCTGGTACAGACTTAGCAAAACTAAAGCTTCTCCACTAAATCTGTCAACACGTCAACAGCCATGCCTATCCAAAAGGCACTGAGCGTCTCAAAACATACACTGTTGCTAGCATATCATGATGAAAAGACGAAGTTCCACGCATTGGTTTCCCTTTTCTTATGGCATCTTAGCCCAACATATAGCTACCAGTCTTCTAAGATCCCATATGGCAAAAATGAATTTTAAAATGTATGATTTAAAATACATTTACAAATGCATTTTAGATTATATGTAGATTGAGCCCTATATAGAACAACCTGGAAATGCATTTCAAAACGTATACCGAAATATATTTGTACTATATTTCAATTAGTATTTCAATTAGTTTAATTAGTAGACACCCTGATTTACAAATGTTCGGTCTTTATGTTCACGTCTCGATCCAAATGCATAACTTAAGATGTCAATTAAATTAATATTAACCAATGAACGTTTGTAAAATGTAATGGGATTCAATTTAGGAATACATTTTTTAAATTCAAATGTATTTGAAATTATTTATAATGCATTTTTTTTTCAATATGGGATGCCCGATGACTCAATTCAACTCAACTCAGAATCCGACTTTCAGCAAAGATATGCCATATGGTATGGGGGGACTCATATTCACGTACCAATTTACGCACAAAATCTGGCCTAGCCATAAAACAACCTAAATCCATTTCTTTTATTAGAAGACCATACAACAGCTGCTAAAACTTGAGTCGGAATTTGGTTAAAGCGAATTTGAAGCGATGCTTTGATAATAACCATTACCACAACTGAGATTTGTTACAAACTTTCCTAGTGTTGACTTACAATGTAAAAGAAAACTGAAATTAAGGTTTGCACAACAATAAGACCCTAACATCGTGCAGTGAGTCACATTGGTATAGCAAGCTTATACAAGCTTATACTCGAAGCTTACACGTATATCTAGTAAGACAACATTTAAGTGTATCACATACTGTACTGTGGAAACAAGAGGTACTTGTCTTCGTGCAACATCACCTTGACAGGCTCATTTTTACACGAATTTTAACAATGGTTCGTCCAACATCACTTAACATGGTTGCCGATTTTGTTTGCCCAAAGCCCTAAAGCACTTAATGTACCTATGGGGACCTCAGAACTACTTCTGACAAGACTAAATATGGGCGTGGACTATCTGATTAATTCAACGCTTTTTTGAACTTTTTTTTTACAGTTTATTTGCTTTAGGAACCTTGACGTGATTTATTTTTTGCTCGAAGCTATAAGGTTACAATCATGTTTTCAAAAAAAAATAAGAAAATATAGGAAAAAATTACTAAATAAATAAAACCTCAAAAGTACCTGTCTAAATTGAGTGATAGGTTATGGTGAAAATTTAAACCGTTTGTTGATCTTGGATCTAAGCCACGCCCAAATTCGAAACCCTCTACAATAAAATAATTTCAAGTAACGTTTTTTCCCCATTTTCCCCATAATTAATCACCTTATCACTCCTTCCCTTTCTTTCTTCCATTCTCACACAAGTGACTCACTCCATTTATTTACAGTATTTCATAAATTAAATCAATTCAACACAGTACATTAATGTCAGCAAAGTTAAGCGAAGAAATCTTTTAAATTCACGGTGCAAATTCATGAACAGCGTTTATATTTGGTAAGGATTCTGACGTATAATTTGAAATGGAATTTCACATAAATTTCCTAGAATATTCCTTACTGTATCCGAAAATGGTCGTGAACATTTTCAGGTTTATGTCGAAATGCTTTCAAAAATGTCTCCCTCGTCTCTATTTCACCTCCATAAAGAGCCTCAACATTTGCATAACGAGAATTTGGGGATTTGCCAATGCTGGTTGCGTGGAATTAAAACAAATCGTTCACAGAATGGGCTTTTATTAAATAACATCGAAA
Organism: Kryphioiulus occultus; assembly: GCA_034687865.1. Classification (NCBI taxonomy): domain Eukaryota; kingdom Metazoa; phylum Arthropoda; class Diplopoda; order Julida; family Julidae; genus Kryphioiulus; species Kryphioiulus occultus. The sequence continues at coordinate 14,723 of JAQGAF010003665.1, forward strand.
GCATGTCTAACGTGGTTCAAAATTCTAGATCCTAACAAGTCCCTCGCATTTACTTAGCCAGAGTTGCAAGAAAATGGCACGGCTTCGTATCTTTTTCTTCCATTGTTATTGTTATACATCTAGTTTGACCCAAAAATAGATCCCCATATTTAATGATTTTGTTTTATTTATTTTTAACTAGTAATAATTGTTTGTCACCTGCGAATACTTGTTTTTCAGGCTGTACCACGTTTTTGATTCAATACGAATGCGAAATCTGGAAATGCGAGAATGTAGAGATTGTCCATGTACATGTAATGTGGACGAAAAATGTTTTAATTAATCCTGATCTAGGAAATCAATCAATAGAATGAGACGTATCAAAATCAATCAATAGAATGAGATGTACTGAATTCATTTAAAGGATATTAAAAATAGATTACTGGAAGATTTAAGAGAAATCTGGAAATTACGTTCTATTTTTCAACTCTGCACACACAAAAAAACAAGAAATGCTGGCCATTATTTATTTTTGTTAATGCATTTCCAAGCTCGTATTTCAATTGTTTTTATAACTTTAGACTGAATTCCAGAATTTTTTTCCTTTTCAAACCCAATAATATTTGTAGCTTTAAATATTCAAATCAGGGCCATATTAAAAATCACAGCTGCTGTTATAATAAAACCAGATTGATCATAATCACGTAAATCGTTAAATAAAAGTTACTCCAATGTCAATATCGCGAGTATACAAACTCAAGTCAAATTTTGACCAATAGAAATCATCTGACTTCAAAACAAAACAAAAATAAGTTAGACAACGCATTTCAGCTTCTGTTCTTACCCCGATATTATGATTAATTTCAATTTTGAACGAATTTCGTAACAGTTAGTCATTAGACAGAGAAATTTTGTACGAAATCCGATTTCGTACGAAAAGTTACGCTTTGACGTCATTTCCTGGGCTAAAAATGAGTTTTCGGCGAAATGTTTCGAAAACCACACATTTCGTACGAAATGTTTATTCACACGAAATAGTCGAAAAGAAAAGGTGCGCATGCGTAGAAAACATCGTGATCGCGGCAATGGGGACTTTCGTAAAATAAATCCCTATTGATGGTTACTCTTTGCCAATAGGGACTAATAGGGATTTAGCAGGACTATATGTATGGTCACACATCTTTATGACTGATTCGGGGTATTTTCGTACGAAATTTTCCTTACGAAATACGAAAAAGGAGGGCATGTACATACGAAATGTGATTTCGTTTTCGTATTTATTATATTTCGTACGAAATTTCTCTGTCTATTAATAAAAGCGGATAAAACCTAAAAATATAAGTGACAAACTATCAAAAAGTAGCCGAAAAATTAACGAAACTCAATATACGAATGTAAAGCTAACGAACACCTTACTCGTAGGAAACTAACGAAACATCTAAAATGTAAAATCGATGGAGAAAACAAGAAAAATTCAGCGAAAATTGTGGAATGACACGATAAAACAATTGAAAATCTAAATAAAAAGCTAAGAAATAAGGACTCCGCCCTCCAATGACACCATATTGAGATGTCCAGGAATGCGCGGCGTAATTCGAGTAGCCTACATATCGAGTGTATGTAGGACGACCAATACAAAAGACAGAAAACAACAACGAGGCCCCCTGGCGACAAGGGGGGACGGGGGATCTCAAGGGGGGAGCAAAAAGCTTTTTATCTTACTGCGTGTATTGAGAGTCGTCCGGGGCCAAGGACGTAAACGTACACAAGTTGTAAGCGAGCATTTGTTGCTGCAGCAGGTGAAAAACGGATGAGATAATAACAACAACGAGGATAAGGAAAAAGAAACAAACGCTACAACAATTAGACGACATTATAGTCGGGACAAAAGAAAAGAATTAAACGACGTTTAAGTCACTATTAAGCCATAGCAGACAGCGAAATTTCGTACGAAATGTTACCTTTTGACGTCATTTCCTGTGCCAAAAATGTGTTTTCGGCGAAATGTTAAGAAAA
>JAQGAF010003666.1:0-16715 GCA_034687865.1 Kryphioiulus occultus
CTAAAACATTGCCCCTGCTCGAATCCCTTTTTGGGCCTTGCTGCAATGCTTTCGGGCTCCCAGTGATTGCCTAATGTCGTGGGCTTCACACTAGGCTTATAATGATTTCATGTTTTCTTTTACTCTATTTCAATTGGTTGACAGACATGAAGCAAAGACTAAACGATACTATCGTCAGATTTAAATCTTCTTTTATGGCGATGGAGACGCTTTACAACGAGACATGTACGCCAAATAATGCTTATTTGAAAATACCAATTTTATACAATATAGTTTGCAATCCACCGCCCTTACAACTTTATTCAAAGGGGATGAGCTGACCCAGCAATACGGCTGGCTAATGGACAAAAAGGCCCTATGCAAAAAGTTGCGATATCGAATCCAGTTCTTTGTACACGATCTGACCACGAGGTTATTCCAGAGCTGGATAGTGATGCTGTTTTCTCCATGGCTCCCTCTGCTCCTCCAACAAACAGCGAAGGCAATCATTACAGTAAGCCTTACGTGCATTTGGTTTCCAAAGAATTCAAGAAGTTAATTTCAATTACGGGACAATAAGACTAATCGTAAAATGGTTTGTCAGGCTGGATTCGCCGACGCTTGCAGCTATGAGGAGGATGAAGGACTGTTTTTTGAAACCAGAAAAATGATGAGAGAACGTAGGCGATTTTAGTTTTCTCGAGGGTCCAACATTTCACGGTGCAAATTGTGATATATTTGCTTTAATAACCATGGCTAAACCTTAACCTCCTAAAACTAACAGTGAATTACAATTTCCCATACATTATAACTACAAGAAAGATCTGATTTTTCAGGAATGGAGGCTATTAGAGATTACGTGATCAAAGAAGGGGATTTTAAAGTTGTGTTTGCTCATCATTACTCTTTCAATTTGTCCCAGTCCAAATCGTTCAAAGAAGTGCATGCCTCCATTATAGCTGATGTTCAAAGAACGTTTAGCTGGATTAACACGTTGATCTGGCTGATCTGCACTATATTTAGTGGCTATCTGCTACTGATTTTTATCAAGTAAGCTTTTGAGATTGATTCCTTTTTATTTATCCATTGACTCTGTCAATATAAGCTTATGTCTTGCATGCAGGTTTGAAGTTAGGAAATTTTAGCTGTACACATTGGATTTCCACACTTTTTTTGCACAGGGCAATCATATATTATCGAAAATATCGGAAATCTCCACGATACGATAACTATTACATTACAAACGAGTTGCGGCGTCTCGATGACAGGAGACGAGATTTGGGATTCAGTCGCTTGCTTCCACTTCGTCTCAAGGAACGATTTCGCTATATTTCCATATTTTCTCCAACTTTGGTGACCAAGGAGAGAAAGAAATTGTTTAGGTCCGTCGTTCTGCTATGCATTGCTACTCTCAATGTTTTGTATTTTATGGCACTCGATTATGGCCTGCATTGGTTTTCAACGGTCCTGTGCAGCTACGAAGGGTTTGTCATTAACATTCAAGGTAGAAGTAGATTAACACTTATGCTCGAAAATGGGAAATTTTGGAGTTTTTTAATTGCTTAAATCTGAATGCTTTTAGGGCCAACTCTTCCTCGGCTCGATATTCAAGGTGGTGGCGTTCTCAGTCATGTGTTTCGAGGAATTACCGAGGCATTCGATCCTCTATTGAATTATTACATTCCACCTATTGACCTCTCTCCATGCATGCCCAAGACGAAGTTTCCTGACTATGAGACCTATAAACGAATCGGTAATACATCCTGTAGCTTCGTAATTGTGAACAGTATAAGTTTGAATGTTGAATTATAACGTTCTGAGCCTCCCCAACAACATCTTTAGGATACCTCGTGCTGTTGTCTCTACTTCTTACTGTTGTTGGAAGTTATGGGTTGCGTGTAAGGCACGTTATCGCAGGGGTTTTCAACCCGGGGATGAAACGACACCGCGCCATTCATCTTCATCGCAAAATTTTGGTGCAAAGACAGTTTGTCGACACATTTCGCCATCGAAAAAAGCATAGACGAGAGTTGATCAGGCATCCGCTGCAAATTATAGCTCTTATATTCGAATATGTTACAATAAGGTAAAATACTGGCTGGCATATAAACTTAACTTGATAGATGCTGTGAATATTGGGAGGATATGTGCACACATCCATATACAGTGGGCCTCTCCTAACAGCATGTAAGCTTAGCTAGGCAGCTTGCAAATTGTTTTGTTTTTTCTATCCCAAACTAACCTATAACCAATAATAATTGGTTAGGTCAGATTAGGGTGTGCATGCATGTATATCCTACTAATACCAAAGCTGTGCTTACATGGGGTGAGCAACTCCAATTTCTATCATGGAAATGGCCTTGAATTTTTTTTTGTTGTCATTTGTAACAGCGTCCCCTTGATTGGTAGAGTTGTGAGAATGCTTGGTTTTCGTCCCGTCTTTTGCTTATCTTGTGGTGTCAAAATTCTCGTCGAAGATCTATCCACTTATAAAAAGTGCGACAATATAACTTGCAATGGTAGGTTTCTTTCTCATGTGTGAGCAACCCAGGGTGTGAATATTGTAACCGAATTTCATTCGTTGTTGCTTAGGTGTTTATTGCGCAAAATGCTATCAAGATTTGAATAATCGGTGCCAAGTCTGCATGAAACCAATAGACTACAGCGAATATACTGTGGATTTGAGCGAAGAAATGTTAGTTGTTCAATACGAATGTACCGCATTTTATGGCCGACCAGTTTTTAGAACAGTAAACATAGAATGTTTTTTTCTAGAGATTCGAGTGATGAAGAGACGATTTTGGCTAAGAAAGGAATAAAGACACAACAAGTGCACAACTTGCAACGAAACAATATAAGCCTAGATGCCAGCAGTAGTAGTGATACAGATAGCGATGGTTAAAATGAACATATTCAGATGATATGCTTCTGATAAATCCAGTTTTTCTCCTATTAGAAGTAAAGACTATGATATACTGAAAAAGTAGCAAGTTGACTTAAACCAGACCATTTTATTTTCAATTTGTTTAAATTCAGCATAAATATACAACGTACGTTTTTACAACAGCCGTGTTTAGTACATGTCTTCTGGGCTGAATTGACTCACCTTCATTACATGAAGCTGGAGGGTTCAATTAATGTTGTTGGTAAAAAAACGACATATTTAAATTAAATAATACTTAAAAGATTCACCAGTTGAGTATTACCGAATGGGAATATCATTTTAATTATCGGCCTTGCCATGCTCAACGCTTAGAATGTTAATGCAAGTAACCAGCGATAATATACCCGTTTCTTCAATCGCCGATTAAATATAACGGAGCATGGTGCATCCGAGCAAAATGTCCAAAATTTAATGTTTATGGAGTGGGTCTCGCATTTGGCGAGTCCCCTTGTTTTATGTTAACCTTGCTGTTGTTGCCAGCCTGTAATCCACCGTCTGTAGTATGGAGAGAAACCAGTGGATGGTGGTGATGGTGATGATGGTAACAGGCAGGTAAAAATGGCTGATAAATTGTGGCCGATGATGGCGCGTTGTGACCCGCTTGAAAGTACGATGGACTCCAAAGACCTTGTCTCTGAGCCATCTTCATCCTGGCAGTCATTTGTTTCTTCCATTTTGTTCTAAAAAAGTGGTTTCAACACCGTCAGGTTATCCGTGATTTCAATTTTGCTTCAGATTTAGTTACAATATGTTCATGCTTAATACAAGCAAGAATAATAGATTTTATGTAGCTAGTTATTAGTTAGCAAAAACCAAAAAAAAATTAAGGAAGCCAATCTAAATTTGCTGTTTATTTGTGAAAATTTACGTTATATCTCCTGTTATATAAAATAAGCAATAAATATAAAATTCCTTGCATTGGCATGTCACATTTTTACGTTTTAAAAGGACAGGATGGTGATAGGATTTTTTTAACCTGGAAAAGTCAGGGAAGTTGAAAATGTCATCATGGGGACCCTAGTTACATTTTGGTGCAGAAAATTTTCGCGAGAGAATGAAGTAAAACCTGACCTAGCTTAAATAAGTTTTTAGGTAAGACAAATTAGGGCTACTTAACATCGTCTCACGACAGCCACCTTAGCAATAAACCGAAAATTTAAATTTCGATAAATTAGTAAATGTAGCATCGTGCCCTATGATGCGTACCTTCTGTTTTGAAACCATGTCTTGATTTGTACTTCAGTTAAGCTAAGAGCCTGCGACAATTCCATTCTTTTGCTCACGCTTAGGTATTTGTCAACCTAAAAAAGAACAATGCGTTTTCTAATTAATAGTGTGTCATTTGCATGCAGGTGGTGTTGAACTACATTTTCTGAATGAAATTAAGTGCACTTTAGGCAGCGATCGATATATCGTGTATGTGATTTTTGCAATCTGTTTATCGTATTATAATTGAAGAAGCTCGTGTTGATATTTTGTATCCGACTGGGGTTGCGCCTATTAATCTCGTTCTTCTTACCTTAAATTCGGTTTCTAATCTCTCCAGTTGTTTCGAGCTATAAGCTTGCCGAGGTTTTCGATCAATACCAGGTTTTCTGACCCTACGACCATTAGGTTTAGGGGCTGCAACGAAATACAATGCGATAAACAATCACGCCAACATGTACAGTATAACCCAACATTAACAAACGAAAGATGTTTTTTGAAGAATTGTATTTGAAATGATATTTTTGCATTATATTTTTTAATGCTTGGAGAATTGGTATAGCGCAATATCGTAATTTTAAATATATAGCGTTGAAAATACAACTTGTATAGCGCCCTGATTCCCAAACCTGGATAAATTACCCAAAATTGATTAAAAGTGGTTTTCCATGAAAGCATGGATGCGTACTTTCCAAACGTTTCCTATATATATACACTGTATATAGCATCATTACCCAAAACTTGCTATCAGAAAGTCCTTGTTATTTACATGTAGTCACAAGGAAAGCAGTTTCGGATAAGTAGTTTTGGGTAAAAAGACTTTCCGATAAAAAAACTTTTTTTTAATAACGAAGGGAAAAGTTGAATCTACACTTTTGTGGTAAATTTTAATGTGCATTCTGAGGGTATGTCGCTACCCAAAGAAAAACCACTTTTAATCTATTTTGGGCAATTTATCCAGGTTAGGGATGCAGGGGTGTGACCCATATATTTGGAAACAGGTATGAATTATTCGATTAAATAATTTTTGCTGACAATTGATCTACAATGAATATTTTGCCTGAATTTGGTAAAGATGACTTTCTGATTCACCGCTATAGCGTGAACCTGTCTGATTTTTTCCCAGTTTCCATCATCCAGAATTTTATAAATGATTCGAGAAATTCTGACCTCAGCCATTTTGAGAAAGTGTTTTTATGATGTCGATAAGAGTAAATATACTGTACGCGTGTACATGCATTCTGAGTTGCATGTACGTCTTTATCCAAAGAAAAACCCCTTTTATTCACTTTTGGATAATTAACCCAGATTTGTGAACTGAGATGAATTATTCGATTTAATAATTTTTGCCTGAATTTCGTATAAAGGACTTTCTGATAAGCTCTTGGGTCTTGGTCACTGAAAGAACCATTCTGGTTGTATCTACACGTACATGTATAGAGTGTGAATGCGTAAACGAGCTCAGTATACTGACTACACCAACGTTGCGGCTAGCCTTTATTAGCCGCAATTTCCCGCTTGACCCCCCACTTTTTATTCTGGTTAGCCAAAAGAGCTCGTCATTGAGTTGTTGCTTCATAAAACGGTTTTCTGACGATTCACATGCAGAGGTTAGTCCACCGTGCAGGATGTCTATATTACATCGACGTGGAATTAGCGCGTAGCGGCTAATCTTAAACACACATTATCAAGTGGATGCCAATGCTTTTTTAACACGCGCGTAAAATCATTATTTGGTAGGTGTAAAAATCCTCGCTCGAATAGGTGCAAATAACGCGTTTGTTTAAACTGTTCGATTCCCGGCGAGAAACCTAAGGGTGCCGCGAGACAGCCAAAAAAAAAACCATGTATGCACGTCAAAGAAGTTTGCGACCGCCTGCGAAATTCTCCAGAAACTCTGCCTCTCTTGACCTGACGAGCACTTAGCACCTTTCCCGTCCAAACACATGCATCGTAACAGATGTACTGCTATTTTAATCAGCTATCCACGTTCTTTGTCTATACATATACGCAATCTCTCTAATTTACATTCGAAGGGTCGGTAAGCTGAATAATTTATCGGCTATCAACGTTGCATATTTTCCTCGTCAATTCCAAACACTAACAATCTATAATGAATCAAGTACACCCATATCCTCTTTATACGGCTTTTCGCTATAACGACCTTTTGATTTATGGCAATATTTCGTTTTACAGCCAAAAGATTTCCCTGCAAAACGTGGATACCTTCATGACGTCACTTTTGTGCTAAACGAGTAGTTTGAATGCTAAGGCGAGCAATGCCAAAAATGGAGGCAATGGGAACAATATAACAAGTTTACTGATCGAGTCACGTACATCTTACATAAATGTCTGCCATCATCACAATCTGTAGTTGAGGATGGCCCTGTTGTAAAACGTTGGTCCAAATTTTGTTGTTTTGCTTCTTTTTAACTCATTAAACGTAATACTGCGTTCTTCACGTTGATCCTCGTGAATAATGCAGTGTTTAAATGCTTCAAAGAACTTCAAAAGTAAGCAAAAACATGACAAAACAACAGAATTTTGATCAATTTTTTAAACCATGCAGGACCATCCAGAGCTGCGGATATACAGTAATCATGATGATGATACCTTTCTGTATGTCATGCAAATCTTCAGACTGATTAGAACTGTTCGTCAAGATTGCCAGATTGTAATTTGTTTGTTACTTTTACCAAGAATAGTGCATGTATTTTTTAAAATATAACGGCTATACAGTTGATTTCATTTTTTCTCTCTCATGAAATTGGAACGGATCCTGCTGAATTATCATGGGTTTGACTGCAAAAAGATGATTTGTTATACAGCATTTCGCTTTACGGCCTACTTAACAGGAACTTGTCTAGGCCGTAATACGAGGTATGGGTGTATTGCATATGTGAGATTGGGTAGGGTACATGCATGTCGTCAGCTAGTGGGCGCTAAGTTAACCAGTTAAATGATTTGGGGATAAATCCTATATCGGCAGAAATTTAGAAAACAAATCCTTGCTTAATTAGTATTTTCGTAATGTTTTATATGTGCATTTTTATATTTCCTCGTTTATTTAAAAAAGTACATGTAAATATGAAGATGATGGGACGTGATATCATTTCTTAGAAATTAACGGGAAAATTAAAAAAGATAGTCTGAGCTACAGACGAAAGGCGGACATAACGTTTATATTTATTGGGGAAAAACTTATTCACGAGGAAGTGCTAATTAAGATGATTGCTTTCTGTTCTTCTGTCCTTGCCAGTTCGGTTAGGAGCACCTTAAGTTCTTAACAGTCATTTTGAGTTTTGAAAGACTGATATTACCATAGGCCTATATACTAATTATTTGCATGTACACGTACACGTAGACCACTGGTCTTAGTTTGCCATTATACAGTATATCTTCGATGTGCATTAATCGAGAATACGGTATACATCTCGCGACTCAATGCTATTCTAAAGCACGGTGGGCTTTTTTTTTTTTTTTTAGAAAAAAAAGGTCTTTTGATTTCTTACATTGAAAGTTGAACAGTTGCGGCTTGTTGTGGTGGAACCAATTGTTGTATATCATAGATGAATTGGCCGCTAAGGACCCCACGTGAAAGCCAGAGGACAATTGACTGTAGGAGTTGACTGTTGGGTCCAAACACACGTTCGGATGAGCTGAGTACAGAGGTTGGGGCCCCGAAGCAACGGCATGATGATGGGATGATCCGAAGCCAAATATGTCCAAAGATGTCGAGTTATAGACGGTCCCTGCATGGTCAGAACTAGGGAAAATAGTGGCTGGCCTGAGAGTCACTGGGGTGGGCCTGACGTACAGGGTGCCCATGGGAGCCGTTGAGGAATGGACCGAAGAGGATGAGGACGAAGAAGGAGATTCCTCCCGCCTGGAAATTTCTTGAAACCGGTCTTTGGGGCCATCGTCTATTGAACTGTCCACCAATTCGATATCGTCGCTATCCTTCAGAGAGGATGCGTCCTCATATTTCGAGGAAGACTGCAGAATACTGTCGATGAAAAACGCTTTATTGGTGGAGTGAGGCATGGTGGAGTTCCAGTATCCAAATTTGATTTTTTGGAGAAAATTTGCTCGTTCATGGCATGCTGGATAGCATCGTTATCCAATGAATTTCATAATCCGAGAAGTACTCAAGCCGGTATTGATGGAGCACTATGCCCTTTGATGCCCGATGCGCTGGAAGAAGAAATAAGAATGGTGATGTGGAAACAAATTTAATAGGGGCATATCTTTCATCAACTCGCATAACCAGTATGCTTACCCTAATGATGGTTAGAAATTTAATACTTGGCCAACGTTCTTAGTAATTAAGGTCATTATGTCGGAAGTATCAACAACTTTTTTTTGTAAGAGATTATGTTAACTGTCTCTGTCCCAACATCTTGTTACTGAAAAGAGATCGACGCAGTAACAAGATGTGGTGACAAAGATAAAACAAGAAATAACTGCATTGTTGATTTCTGCTTACAAATCAATAATAGGCTTAAATACAATCATGTACATTATACTTTTCGAGTCGTGCTCCCGCTTGTGAAATGGTAAACAGGATCCATTTTTTACTTTATCTGCCCACCAATTAGCAGCTATTGCATCGCATTATAGCAGGGTAGGTCTAATATGCCTGACGAAACGTTATGGAGTTTAGCTAATTGGCTGTTTAGCGAGCAATAGGTATTCATAAACGTTTATCTTCTGGCTTATAAAACAATTGTTTGTACATTATACCATATTAGCGATATAATGTACTACATGTATACATCGACGAGACCGACACAAATCATGTATTTCTGTTGTATAAGCCATATACACACGCATAAATTCATGAAATCACCTTTTTATTCGCAAGATATACAGTAGACTCCGCTTAATGTGATCACATTGGGCCCAGGGTATTTTGATAACGATAGCCGAATGACAAGAAAAAGCGATTGTTCTTTAATTCCAAATCTCATGTACATAAGTCTACAAAGTTGTATACAGCTCAAAAACCTATACTTATCTTGTTTTGATTATTTTCTGTATAGGCCTATATAGAAGATATCAAATGAGGCATCATTTTAGATTATAAGCGGTGATTTTATTGTGTATTTGTATTGGCGTTCGAGATTAGGTGATTCTGATAGCAATAAACGGATGATAATATTATCCGCGAACAGGTTAAGCGGAGTCCACTGTATTAGCATTAGCCCAAACATATCTGTATGATATATTTAATCCGGGATTATCATTGGGGATTGCATACAATAGGGTTGTTTCCAGTTATCCCATAATAACTACGTTCACCGATTAAATATAACAGATTCGACTTACCAGTCAGGTATCAACGACCAGATCCAAAAACACAGCGGTTTTGAAAATAAGTCCAGTTGGCAGAATCTGTCATGGAGCGTATACTAAGTGTCCACCGCACACCTCTTGGCCACGTGCACATACATTTCACTGATGGGCACCACTTGCAAAATTTTCGATATCGGTCTTCTCTTCTCCACACGTCATTTCACGTCTCAAAATGCAACCAATTCGAGGGCTTCCTTTCTTCACATTGGCCCCATAATGCACAGCTCTTCGATCAGGGCTGGAGGGTTTCTTGATGGGTGCATGCGAGGTGTCTTCACGCAAATTTCCACCTGACGGACGAGCAACGATACAATGTAACAATGGAGAAATAAGTTGAAGGAAAATAGACCGAAGCCGATAATTGCGCGAATGACATCCCTTACTTACGTTCATTGTTGAAGCTCGGTGAAATTTCATTCCGGTTTTCATTTCGTTTCTTGTCGGAATAGGTTTTTCGTGGTGTAAAACCAAACGCCTCCTGGTATACGCATTAGCATCGGGGTGTCAATGCGGTAAAGCAAACCCCCTGTATATACACTTACCCTTAGAAAGGAACGATTGCCGTCGTTGTCAATGTGCTAAGTGCTTGGCAATACATGTTTAAATTTTAATTTCTTTCGTAAACTCGACGCGGTTTTTCTTTTCTATTTGAGGATTTTCTATATGCGAAAGTCAATGTGATACTAAAAGTAACCAGTGAGACTGGCGCTTCTATTTGATTGAGGTAGAATGCCAGCCACGTTTTTAATTATGCTGACCGTAATGGCTTTACCTGCCAAATGTCAATATTACGAAAATCACTCCATTTGTAGCCTACTGTATAGTACGTATCAGGTTGAGTGTTCAATTGCAGTCTCCCCTCTAGTGAATGTTTTGAACCTCATCGTGCACTTGTTTGATATTGGAATGCTAAAATTTCTAATTAAAATCAAGTCAACACACGCCATAATTAGACTTTTGGTACGTGCGATTTATGTTCGTAGTTCATCGCAATATTATATGTGTCATTTTCTAGGTAAGTTTTTATTAAATACTCATGAATTTATAACTGAAAACACTCAATAGTTACACTTAATAAGACTATTTCACAATATAAGGAAGTCTAGCCAATTTATAGGGGTACTACATGTACAGTATATTATTTAGCAGCTGTAGACCAATACATGTACAGTTAATCGACTCTATATATAATGTTGATAGAGGGCGGAATGAAATTGAGCACTCTTAACCTGATACGTACTATCCTATACTATTATACGAGCTAATGTTGTATGATTGTATGTTAGATAGGTCTTGACTTCGGAAAGACACATCCATCTAAGGGGTTAATTTTACGAAATAAAGATGAGAAAATGCATTCAAAAAATGCATGTGTCCTAAATGAAATTTGGCGTGTTCTGGCAATTAAATATTAAAACCTATTTAATTACTGACAGCAGGGTACTGAGTTGAATTGAATTGAATATTAAAAAGGATTTTCGTTTGGGAGAACTTCGTGGAAAGAAATTATTATAAGTAACCACGCAAAAATGCTATTTCCCATAAACTGTCTCCAATTAAGAAGTTGTGTACAGTTTCCAGGCAATTTAAAACTAACCTTTTACGGATTTAATATGTTGTTCTTTTGAAAAACCAGATAATTAATAATACGTTACAGTGCATTTTCATAATAATTTCATAATAATTAGAAGCGAATAAATGGTATATGAATGAATTTTAGTCAAAAGTTATATTTGACTTTTCTAAGCCCTTGCCCCCCCCCCCCCTTTTTTTCGATCAAAGCTCGGTCTCCTGTTACTAAGTCAAATGCGACGTAAAAATTTTGCTTTACCGCATTTGTCTTCAGATTTACATTTTGTTTTTCGGAGAAAAAAATCGAATATGAGAATTAAATTAACATTTTGCGTTGCAATGTTTTATCAGTACATGGAAAATTTTGATCACGTTTTTGAAGCTCGCGTCAGGGGAAAAATTTAGCGTAAATTTATTAGTAAAAATTCGTTTGGCGCTTTTCACGCTTTCCGATATTTGCGGCAATTAATTTGTCGTTAAGTATATGATGCAAAAATTTCGGAAATACGTATAAAAAACATGACAAAATACACAATATATACGTTTTTTAACCAAAAAAAATAGGGGATACAAAAATTATTGAAATATTTTTGCATTAATTTCGTATTACATGTGCTTTTTAAAAATAGCCAGAACCGTAGAGCGAAATTCAACCTTTCAAAAAATGCGGAAAAATAACACGTTTTGGGGCATATACAGTATATGGACTGTGTGATTTATGACATAAATATTCTATTGTTCTCGCTTACGTGTGTACTGTGTAGATTGCGATGAAACGACTATTTTAATGCTAATTACACGTGAAGCGCTAACTGAAAAAGAGTTTATGAGCAATTTCAGTGAGCGGCTATTGAACATAAACAGACTTGATCTGTTCGCCTATCATTGGCGCCATCCATTTCTACCTTAGGCTTCCTATATACTTTAACACCAATCATTATACAGTTCCCCAAGTTCAGCGTTTCTCCGCACAGCCAATAACTGCAGTCAAGTCCCATTCAGGGGTTGCTTTTCGCCGCCCATAGCACTTATGGATTTCTTGCAAACGGCTGCACATTATCCCGAATATCAGTTACGCACACACATTCCCTAATAGAAATCAGCCTACTCAATTAGCCCATGCGTTATAAATTACATATACATTCTTTGTTGGTCTAGTTAAACTAGCGGCAAGTCCTTGTGAGTTCTTGAAACCCTGATTATCATCATGCATTTGCGGCTACATTTTCTCTTCATAACGTGAAATATTTTGAGCGTCTTACGTTCAAAAAGCCTGAAATTGTCAGGGAAATTGGCACGGCCTGGAATAGTGAGGTGTTTATGCTGTTTATTAGTTAACACAAAACTCAATCAATGACACATGCACTGCTTGTCCTAGCTAAAGTTCATAAAACATAAAGACCGAAGACAGACTGTCTTAAGGTGATCAAGTCGTGTAGAAGTAAAGAAAATACTTACAATCGAAGCTAACAAGCTGTGTAAGAAATTAATGATGTATTTGTCTATTTGAAAAAACCGATACAAATGTGTTGTTCCTTATGAAAATCTTTGGCAAATTTGCATTTTTCGTTGTCAGGGTGGTTAGGGAAATTTGTCTTAAAAACTGGAGAAGTCGTGCAGGAAAATGGAGTTCAATCCTGATGGAGAAAGACCATCAAAATAATGCGCATGTATATATACTAAATTAAGTAAAATTAAAGGTTGATGTAAGTAATCTAATAATTATAGTTGAAAGGCAGTTTGCATATGGAAGTCAAATACATTTTAAGTTGATTTAATGAATATATATTTCTTATATCGTTAAGTGATGACGAATTGTCACTGGTATAAAATTTCGTTATGTTTACTGTAAGGTACACTGTATCTGTATATTGGCTGTATTGGAATATTAGAAATTCCATAAAGCTCCTGCGTTGGAGTAAATCAACTTTGAGGTGATACATGCATGTGGGAACGAGGTTTCAATGTATTACTAAACCATGGAATTAAAATCACCAATTTAGTCGAGAAAAGTTTGACATTCAACTGTATAAGGCCAAGCCTTTAACGTTGGTATATATATACGGTATATACTGCAACGCTTGACCTACCTGTCACGCTATCCTATAAATGCTCTACTGTCTACATGTATACTGTACATCTCGTGTTCGTTCTCAATTTAGTGCTCGAGCAACGTATTTGGAAGAAAAAGAAATAAGGGAAAATACTTAATGATAGCACGCCGTTTTGAAAAGGAGCTGATGATGACAAATAACAAGGAGATGGATGCTGCATGCCAGTAACGTTTGATAAACGATCATTTTTGGAATGCGTGCTGAGTTCCTTTAGGATATTGTAGAAGGTTATCCAATAAAATGGTGGTCATGGGAAATTCGCATCTGACTGTACTAATATAGGCCTATATGCTCAAAAGGTGAAGCGTCAGATTACGCAAAAAGCAAAATGAAGAGTTTTCGGCTCGTACTATAGAAGGCAGCGGAAAAAATTTGTCCGTAACAGTATATTTTAAATATCTTTACCTGTATCATCTAACACATTTAATAAACTATAAAGAAAACCATTCATTGATCCTGTATAATGCATTTAATTCAGATACTCAATTAACATGATACCAACTAGCCAATGATTCAACTCTATACCGGGTTGCATGGAAAGAAGTCTACATATATCGGTCATAAAATTTCTACTATGCATTTGGACCCAAAGGAACAATTAATTTGCAATGTATGGGTGGGCGGAGACATGCAACTAACTGTATAGTCCAAAGCAATTGGCATAAGTGCTAGAATTCAAAGAACCATTTTGGTCCCAACCTTAGTACCGATGGCCAAAATAGGATAAAAATGAATGGCATTCGAATAATAAATATTTCCTTACAAAAACTGATGAGGGAAACAAGTGAGTACTAGTTGAAGAAAATGACTGCCCCTGTAGGATGCACATGTACGTGGCACCATACTTATCCAATTATGAAAATCAATCAGGCCATGGAACTGTTTACAGCGGATTATATAACTAATGCACTAAATGCAAACAAATGTTCATAAAATTAATAATTTCCGCTAATGGATAAATATGGTGTCATACTCGTAAGCAGCCTACAGGGGCAATAATTTTCTTCAAATGGCCCTAACTTGCTTTCCTCGTCACTTGTTGCCAGGAAACAATTTAGGGCCAAAACGGTGCTTTGAATTCTAGGACCTAATGCTCTTCGGTTTGGCTCTAGTTAATAACACGCCCCCACCCACACATTTCTAATTAATTGTTTCTTTGGGTACAAGTGTCATAATAGAAAATTTAAGTTTTCCGTATGGAGACTTTTTTACAACCTTTCATTTCTGCCTGTTTTCGACATTTACGAAATCATTTTTAACCGATTTACCGACGATCTAAAGGACTGAAATTTGGCACACATCTTCTATTCACCTGACAATTCATGTCATTTGCAGTTTACGCAGCAAAGTCGCTCTTTTCATGAATAATTAGCAACTTTAAACTTTTTTAAAAATGCATTAGTAATCGTGGATGGTGGCCCACGATGCATTGTTAAAAAATTGCAATCGGTTGTACGCCAAAAACGTAAATTTTTCTTGATGCCTTATTTCCACTTGGTATATCAGTAACACCATGGCATATACAGTGAACTTACGATGTGTGTCGTGCGAATGGCCTTCAATCGCCAAACCTGATGAAATGGAGATTAAAAAAGGATACAGCGTACGCAACGGTGCGTTTACCTTTTGTGTACCACCGTGTCAATATTGACTATCAACGATATCTACCTTATCACGCGAAAACTTAGCAATAAAAAGTGATAATAACGAGGAGCCACCTGGAAGTTGCCATGGAATCGAAATAGAAAATTGGCAGCAATCCGAGGGTTCCAAGGACCTAAAAACTCAGCCAGAGCCGCATTTGCATGCAGCCAACGAACCAAATTTCGAATAGACCCCTATGGTGCGTGTTTAGCATCCATGTCAGAATTAGCACTTGAAAAAGGGGGTAATCATTTACACACCAGTCTTATACCTTCGCTGGGCCACCCCCTCCCAACCTCTTTCTATCTCAGGTGAACTGTTTACGAAATGGCAGGTGTTTGTGGCGTTTTCAGTATAGACCTAATTTACGCCGTGCGCGATCATGACAAATAACTGGAGAGAAAATGAGGCGATGATGGGGAAACGCGATTGCATGTTTTCAAACAACAATACGGATGGGGCTGCGAAGTGCTTTTACCTGGTGAAAAGCAACGGGGAAAAGCACGTCGATGGAAAAACTGCAAATCTGATGGATGCGCACACCTAGAGGGGCCGTGACTTGGATTTCATAGAGATTGAATGGATTGTTGGAATTAATGGCGCTCTCCACAATGCACATTTTTCCTTTGTGAACTCTTTTGAAGCACCTAGACCTCCTCGTTTACAACATAAAAGAGCAAACACGCGCTGTTTAGAAGACTTTACCCGAGTAAAAGGGAATTTATTTTATTGCGTCAGGAAATCCATCGCCTGCGCACTTCATTATTAGCGTTATGGTAGATTTCGCCAGTGGAAGAATCTTCGTGACACAAAACGATAAATTGGTAACGATGAATGTGTGGCAGTAGGTGGGCATCTTCTAACAGCTCATAAGCTTTGTGGGGCAACTTGCAAATGTAACATACATGTAATAAAACCTAACCTGGCCTAGCCTAACCTAATGTATGCCTATCGTTGTAGGTTAGGTTAGGCTAGGTTAGGAAAAACAAAAAACACTTTGCAAGCTGCACTGCCAAGCGTTCGTGCTGTTAGGGGACGCCCACTGTGAGGTAAGTGTGCACATATCCTACTATACAGTGTAATACCCAATGAAGAACCGCTTATACAGAAATAATACGGACGTTGTTGTCGCTTGCTCGAAATGATGGATGGAGCGATACATTTTTAAACTAAATCACTATGTTTACAGGCGGGCTTAAAACCACCAAAAATTAAAAAGTCATCTATGTAAACTTGTAAATGCAACCCTTGCATCTATTCTACCTACCTAAATTTAAGTTTCTGCAGAGGGGTTGTTTGAATCTATATACATGTGCATGCATGCACCGTGAATCGATGTCCTGAAAATTGTATGCAAACGATTAAATCAAGCCTAGAATCGAGCTTGATCGTTTTACGGATAAGTCTAAAAACTGATCGTTGCATCGTATATTTGTAGGTGTGGGGTTAGAATAGTCGGGTATGAATCTTGAGATTAGTATTTTTGGATTCATGTATACTTCCTGCTTTTCAGAACCTTGGTTGTTGCCAAGGAAATGCATATCCTGGCCCTAAAAGAGCAAATATGCATACATCTATGTACATATTGAGTTAAAGATAAACCTTTGCAATGCAAATACAGTGGTGGACAAAACATATGCAACTGGTTGATAAACGTTTTCAAGTTGCGAAAACAAATATTTTTACGGCTTAAACCCAAGAAAAAACCACATGGATAGCTGCATGTATATTCCATATACTTAATAATTATCAAGAGAAAAGTACAGAATTCATTTGAATTTCTGAAAAAAATAAAAATTAACAAAAGTATACATTTTTTCCCTTGACAAAACAAATGCAACTGGAATTGCAATCGCAGATTATATAATGTTTTCTTAAAATTTAGTGGCAAAACCATTGTT
>JAQGAF010003667.1:0-16709 GCA_034687865.1 Kryphioiulus occultus
CTATGCAGTACACAACATACATTGTATTCTTCAATACACACGAACTACATTACAGTGTGCATTACACAATGCATTTGCCAACACAATACATTGCAAAACTGCTTAAAAATACATTTTAAAATGCATTAGGAAGTTCATTATAAAATATAATTGTCAATACAGTTTGAAGCTAAATTTGTCTCAATCTACATACATTTTAAAATGCATTTTCCAATGCATGTCTTGTAATGCATTTTTAAATACATTGCATGGAATGTTAATGTAAATGCATTATTTTTCAATGCAAAGAAAACACTATGCAGTACACAACATACATTGTATTCTTCAATACACACGAACTACATTACAGTGTGCATTACACAATGCATTTGACAACACAATACATTGCAAAATTGCTTAAAAATACATTTTAAAATGCATTAGGAAGTTCGTTATAAAATATATTTGTCAATACAGTTTGAAGCAAAATTTGTCTCGATCTACAAACATTTTAAAATGCATTTTCCAATGCATGTCTTGTAATGCATTTCTAAATACATTGCATGGAATATTAATTGTAAATGCATTATTTTTCAATACAAAGAAAACACTATGCAGTACACAACATATTCATCAATGCACACGAACTACATTACAGTATGCATTACACAATAAATATATTTGTCAATACAGTTTGAAACTAAATTTGTCCCAAGCAACAGACATTTTAAAATGTATTTTCTAATGCATGTCTTATAATGCATTGTATGACCATGATTCACATACCAGACACCTGGTATTCGAGCCAATTCCCTCGTGACTGATGCTCGTGTCCACAGCCTTCTGACTTAGGAAAGCTGACAAGTTGAAGACGTTTGAAACCACCGAGATTGGCTTGTGCGAAACTGGAGAATTGGACGTTACAGCATTACCCAATTGCGGTTTAGAGGGATGCAAACTCGGTCGTGTCACAGGTTAAACCGCGGTCGTGAGTTGGAAAAATATCGGAGAAATAAGATTAAGACCTCTGGAAACAGATGCCACTTCGAGCACTTAAATCAGGACCCGAAGAGGTCGTAATCCCCCCGCAGCAAAATCCATTGTTGGAAGAGAAATAGGAGCAGAAGAAGAAAAAGTCCAATAAAGATGGCGACCCTGAGGCGCTTTTTTCATTTTCCCCAAATATAATTTTCCTTGCCATGCAATATTCAGTCTATATTGTCCACTCTTGCCCATGGAGTTTGGCGTTTATGAGACGAATTTCCAATGGGTTATACGACCTCACCTTCTGTTGCACACATTTCCAATTCGCCGCTACATAATATATAAAAACCAGATAATATCTTAAGTTTTCTTCGACTCGTGTAATCCCAAAACCACCCTGGTTCAGAACAGCAATATTGGGGGAAAATCTTTTATCGTATACAAGAAGCTCGTTTAGGAAACAGACATTAAACTGAAAATCCCAACGACAGGGTTTTTTTTCTGTCACTGGGGTTTCGAATTTGCTTCACTGAATGTCAATAAAACATACTCCCCAGAAATGAAAACATAATTTTTTTACGATATTCCGGGTGCTCTTATCTGCTTCCCTTAATAAAATGTCAATTGTGCGGGGTCCTTTCAGCATCTTAAAATATGATCTTGCACAGGGGTTATTACTAAGGAAAAGCAGATCGTATAGTCAGGATTTCAGAGGCAATTTTCCAAATCCGAATTTATAGTGCCTTTGAGTCTGAAATAATAGTCGAAAAATGAGATAGGCCATAGACCAGATTGGGGGCTTTTCCAATGATAATTCGCAGATAAGCTTCTGGGGATGCATTATTGAGTTCTGGAACCAAGGTGCCTTAAGCCCTTTGTTTTTCGTATTTCTTATCCAAATATGACAGGATGGAAAAACCTAAATTTTATTTATTTGGCGCTACCAAACATAGCTTTGCCCATGGTGATATCGGATATTTCCTTCCTTACGTTTGCTATACAATCGCAGCCTAAAACACTGTTTACATGCAGAGATTTAAGCCAACTTACATAAGGTCAGCCTAAAGCAGGTCACTAAGATCAAGTTAATGTTGGTTTACACGAACACACTAAAGTATCGTCCAAAGCACATTTGCTCAACTAATGCAGCATAAAAACAATGTTTACATGCAGAAATTAAAGTTAACTTACATAAAGTCAGCTTAAATCAACCACTCATTACGAGTAGATGACAATTTCAAGTCATGATAAGGAGCTACCAAAATACAGTTTTGCCGAAAGAATTTTTTTGTGCACGATCGAGTAATCAATGCAGCATAAAAAAACTGCTTGCACGCAGAAATTAAAGTGAACTTACATAAAGTCAGCTTAAATCAAGTTCACTCAGATTGAGTAGATGTGAATATCAAGTAATGATAAGGGGCTACCAAAATAGTTTTGATCAAATTATTTTCAACAAATGCAGCATAAAAGCTATGTTCACACGCAGAAATTAAAGTTAACTTACATGAAGTCAGCTTAAATCAAGTTACTCAGAAAGAGTAGATGTGAATATCGAGTCACCCAGATCAAGATGATGCGGGTTTACACGACATAACTAAGTTTGTCACCTAAAGTATTTTCTTACGTTTGCTCAACTAATGTACATGTACACTGTAGCGTAAAAACTATGTTTTGTACTCAGACGTCAAAGTTAATTTACATACAATCGACTTAAACCTAATCACTCTTTTCAAGTAGATGTGGGTTTACACGACCATACTTAAACTCTGTCACCAAAGTATTGCCCAAAGCATTTTTTTCACGTTTGCACAACTAATGAACACAACATAAAAACTTGGTTTCCACGCAGAAATTAAAGTAATCTTACATAAAGTTGGGGTAGGGTCGGCTTAAATCGACTTTCAAGTTAAAGCAGTACGTGTTGAAGTAAGCAAGACATATTTACAAGCTTGATTTAAACGAAGATACTCAGACTAAGTTAACTAATACTGAAGACACACCAAAGAAAAAAACGCGATAATTAAAAAACGTGGTTACGTAGTGGGCGACACCTACATGTGAGAAATATGCATATGTAATCTGGTTTTCCATTACCGAGTGGGAAACACACAGCCATTAACTAGTTTGTAAAACCAGATTTTAGTTCAGTGTCTTCAGTATTAGTCTGTATGCGAACGAAGTAAAGTTTACATGATCATTCAGCTTTATTTAACGAAAACCTGAGGCGATAATTCAATCTTTGCATATTTCACGAATTAAAAATTTATGTCATAGGGTAAAAAAAAAGCATTTGAACCAATCTAACCAGTGATTCTGACTGAGTTGCAAACTGTATTATTCGAGTTGCTGGCTCGTTGTAAATGTGCACGAATTTGAAAGCAAATAAACCAAGTTAGGAAACACATTTTCTCATTTTTATAATGTTCCTCCAGCACGAATATATGAGCAAAAGTTTATAGCCGAACCATGGGATAATCTTGTTTACTGCTCATCAGAGGTTTATTTCTGGAGGATTTTACGACGACATCCGTGCATAGTTGGAATATTGCACACTCCGCAAATTACACACCGTAAGAAATCGTTGCACGCATAAAAATTTGATATTCGCCAATCACGACTTTGGAAATGTGACGAACTCGTGTGCTTCGCAAGAAATAATAAATACCCCAGCGTGGTTAAAGAGACATGAATACATTTACAACCAAAATTAAGTCTTCCAGAGAGAAAAAATCCAATAATTCCCAAACATCCAGACCCATAAACACGCCTGTTTGTATATCTTTATACCCATGTTTGCATATGGTATGTTGTTTACTAACATGCTAGTAGACCGAATTATTGCATCTATAATTTCATATATAGAAGGAATTCTGTTCGGAGTTGATGTTGCCAATTTCGAGATCGTAATCCAATCACTTTATCATCGGTCTGGTAGCCTGTGGCTGGCTCGTTTAATACGCTTTCATAATCTGTCTGGAAAGTAAACAACAATATAATGCCAAGTGACGAAATCGAAAATTAATGCCATGTGCAGTTTGGAGAGAATCGTAGATAACACAGAGTTCCCCCAAAAATGAAATTTTCAACATCCTTGACTTTTTCTGCTTCTAAGGCACATTTTCCTGATATTTGCAGGTTTTTAAACTAATTTTTCAAGTTTTAGAAATTAATTTTCCTGACTTTTCCAGGTTTTAAAACAAATTTTTCCTTACTTTTTCAGGTTTCAAAACATATTGTACAGGTCTTAAAAGCTAATTTTCCTGAATTTGCCAAATTTTAAAACAAATTTTCCTAACTTGACCAGATTTAAAAAATAATTTTCCTGACATTTTCCAATTTTAAAACTAATTTTCCAGGAATAAAAAATTCATTTTCCTAACATTACCATGTTTACCAGGTTTTTGAACTAATTTTCCAGGTTTTTAAACAAATTTTCCAGATATTAAAACTACTTTTCCTGTCTTTCCCAATTTTAAAACAAATTTTCCTGACTTGTACAGGTTTTAAACTAATTTTTCGGTATATAAAAATTAATTTTCTTGCCTTTACCAGGTTTAAAACTCATTTTCCCGACTTTTCCAGGTTTTAAAACTAATTTTCCTTACTTTTCTGGTTTTAACCCAAATTTTCTTGAGTTTCCAGATTTTAAAACAAATTTTCCTGACTTGTCCCTATTTAAAACAAATTTTCCTGACGTTCCCCAATTTCAAAACAAATTTTCCTGACTTTCCCCAATTTTAAAATAAATTTTCCTGACAGCTTGCCTTTGTAGTCCAGTTTAACAAAAAAAAAATTTGGGTGACTAAAATCAACTGTTTTTGGCGCACATTTTTATATAAAAAAAACTGCCAAAAGTCCACTTTTTGAAAGAGTCAGGGATATTTCAGTTAAAATTTAAGACCAAATCCTGTTTCGTCTTAAGTCATTTTACTGTTTACTGAGAAAGCCTTCTGGCTGACCAATTCCTGGGTTTTCGCATTGCTTGACCATTAGACAGAAATATTTTCCCTTCCGGAAACGAAAACCTGCTCTCAATCTGCAGCTTTCCCAACAAGTATCTAAATTGAAGGTATTATTGGCCATTCGGTATCCTGGGAGGTCGTTTTTCTGAGTTGAACGAGTATTTTCTGAGCAATTTTCACTCAGCATCACTATGGTGGTCTATCTCAATAAGCAATCAGACTCGAATACCTGTGCTGGTGGTCTAGTTTTTTGTGGTATTTTTGGCCTTTTTTGGGACGAAAAACCTTTCACCAGACAGCGTGAATTGCGCTTGAAATTTCGGATTTACGACCGTTTTCAGAATGTCTTACACAGGTTCAGGAATTCGAGAAAGCTGCTGTATTACTTGAACGAAACACAAATTTATGTACTAACTAAAAGCTGGAGAAATTGGATTTCAACGTGATAACCGAGACGCTCGAAAAAGTAATTCATTTTTGCTATACGTGATATTACCCGCCATTTATTAACCTTTAAAGCAATTTTCAGAAACGCCCAAGAAATAAACATCAGCATGAAATATCGAGACAATTTTCATTCCCAAGTATAACATTTCGGTCTACCTTTTTCAGGAAAAATTGAGTTAAAATGACATCGATTATATGAAGCAAGATTTTTACATACTTGTTTAATTCAACCATATATTTTTTGAGCTTTTTGAACAGTTTTCTATACTTTTATTTAAAATTAAGTAAAACTCACTTCTACACAAACTAGGGAAAAAATTAATAAATTAAAAAAATGTTAAATTTTTCTTTTCCATATTTTTGAAACATAATTCTCTGACAACCCAGACCACTGAAAATACCAAATATGACATATGCCACATGTATTGCATATTGCTTATAAACTGGAGATAAACACAAATTCTCAAAAGGAAACAGCAAAATTGGACTGAATATGTACTGGGTATGAAGCAAGATTTGGTTTTGAACAGTTTTCCTCAAAATTAAATAAAACTCACTTCTGCACAATAATACATTTCAAAAATGTTCAATTTTTCTTTTCCATATTTTTAAAATAAACATCCCTGATAACCCTGACAAGTGAAAATGCCAAATATGACATATACCAATGTAAGGAATGCCATATATGTATTGCATATTACATACATGTATTTATAAACTGAATATACACACATTTTCATAAGCATACAGTAAAATTGGACTTAATACATTTACGTTTATGTTTTTTTTTAAATTGACAATCCCATTATTAAGCTTGATTTCTTCCACTGATTTGGTTGTTTCTTGATTTTTGTGCTAACCAATAACTAGCTAAGTAAAATGCATTAGTGATGTGTTGAATTTCCTAACTTAATTTTTTTAAGCAAATCAATTTTCCTATACTATTGCAAGTCTTTCCAATTTCCCTGACATTCCAGGTTTTCCAGGTCTGGTGGAATGCAAAATTGGAAGAATAATCAATACATTTAAAAAATATCCAATTTTTCTTAAATTTTGAGGTAGTTAGTCCCAATATTGGTGGGCCGTAGGTTTCTCAAAACTGTATCATATGTATCATTGTGTCACTGTATCATATATTGCAAATACTGTATTTATGTAATCAAAATATCGAGCTTTTGCAAACGTTTTAGGTCACAGGCGAGTGCTTATAACTCCATCCATTTCAGCTTATCTGTGTCTTATTTCATGGATCCAAAGACGACACCATAGAATTTCAAATGCAAGATATAACCAACTCCAAAGTGATAGAACGTTGCCTAAAATATATCATACACTCGTGGGCCATCCATCAACACTGCTGGGATTTCAGTACACATGCATCTTTCGAACCTTCTACAACCAACACAAAATTTGTAACAAATACATACAGTAAATATCTTCCCAATATGACTTCTCAAATGCCTAATATTTGAAAAACTTACTACAATGAGCTACTGCAGGGTTCATACCAATATTAGCAAATCAATTTCTCTGACTTTCACTGACCAAATCTGATCAATTTCCCTGAATTATCAAATGAAAAATATCACGTGTTAATAAAATTAACTTTATTTTCCACACTTTCCCCATTTAAGTATACAGTTTGTATCTAATATTTTTATTTTTTTTTTCACACGCATAAAGTATATCTGATTTGCTTCACAATTTTCATGTAATGTTTCTGAAAAAAAATCGTAAATTCAATATTTTAGAATTGAGAACTCCGTAGGCAAAATTTTCACAAAAATTAGACCATGAAAAAATGTAAAAAAAAAACTTATAAAAAATTATATGTGTGTTAATATTTACATGAGAGCATGCCTGCAAATTAACATTTAAGAGAACGCCGTAGGCGACATTTTTTAAAACAAATGTAGTCCTAATGCAATTTTGAAGAAATTATTGGAAATATTAATATTCAAGCGAAAAAAAAAAAAAAACTAGACCAGAAATAACAGATTTAATCAAAGCAGGTGAAATTTTCAGAAAAATCAGATCTTAAATGATGAATTTTAGTCATAACCTGTTATATTTTTGTTCACCACGGCAATTTGCAGTAAAATATAGAAACACTTGACAAACTGCTTCCTTGACCAACCCAAGAAATTGTCCCTCAATTTGAACATATTTCTACGATGAATTTTAGTTAGTTTCTTTAAAAGAGAACGCCGTAGTCGAAATTTTTGAAAAATAACGAATTGTATGTGTAATTTATAGGGTGTTATTCACACAAATGAATAGAAAATTAAAAAATGTCCAGTCACAAAACCGAAATTAAAATTTTTTTAGTCTATTCTGACATTTTGGGCAAAATGTCCACTTTTCCCTGACGGTATGAAGCCTGTACTATAGCGAAATTTTAAGAAATATCACATTATAATATAAAATAAGGCTACAAATGAACAACAAATTGGTAATGGGAGCCTGCAACATCAATAATCCAAACGTACATTGATCTAAGGATTAACTGAGGTGCAATGGTCTCATCAGCTACATTGTATATGCTAACCCAGGTTCTAATTACAGAAAGCGTGTTTAAAATTCTTCTTTATGTTAACGTTAATACGTTAACACCATACATGCAATTCAAATTAAATGTCAGTGAACTTTTTTCAGCTATTTTGCATTAAACTGGCTTCGATGTTGTTCATTTTGAAAACTGCACGAAGTCACGCACCCCATCATTAAAAACTAAAGTTATACTTTGTGTAAGCCTAATGGTGTATGATTTGAAATTGCATCTTCGGATGCGTTTTCTTTTCTCCTAAATATCATCTTCTCACTGCTTGCCATTAGTCTCGAAAGCATATTTCTAATGGGCTCCATTTTTCAGTCTTAAGTCTTAAATAGCACCACCATCTTCGCTGAATGCATAAATGAACAAATGCATCGACCCACATACACATAAGCCAGCTTATGGAAACTTTAAACAGCTTAATGATTATTTAATGCTCAATTCCATTGGCATTAATTTCCTGTTGCCTCGACTCGTAACCGTGAGTGGAATTTTCAAGTCAATATCTTTAATCAAGAGAGAGGCCCATCAAGATTTTTTTTATCCAGGCTCCAGTTCGCGTTAAGGAATCTAATAATGACAAACCCAAAGTTTGTTCATGCTTGATTTTTTTTTCTTTTCTTTTTATCCCCACTCTCAAACCTTGAAGATGCTACTCGTGTTGCATGCTGAAGGTTTTAATGCATCTTAACATCGCAGCCTACCTTAATTACGGATCAGTTTTAGATCTTCATGCAGTAAGTAAGATTTAAGAATCTCAAAACACAATATCCACACTGCAGTTTACAGGACAAACCATTGAAAATGGTTTATAAGAAAGCTTCAGATTTTCTTTATCTCACAGCAAACAAGCTGTGCCAAAGCATTAATAAAATTAATTAATTAATAGTAATATTCAGAATGTTTTAGAATGAATTTGAAGATTTTTAACTACTTGTATTATGCATCGTGTCGTCATCATCTTAATTCACACATTTGTTGGAAAGACATCAAAACAACAGTATAGAAAACGTTTCCTATCACAGAACACATGTTACAACTTGGTGACATATAATATATGAAAACAATTCCCTGAGTTTTACACGTTTTCACAACTGAATTTCCAAGTTTTCACAACTGAAATGTGCACCACAATTTCATTAAAAGCTACCGAATTTAGTAATAATAAGCTGTTTTTAAAAAACTTATCTCAAATGGTAGGTTTTTAGTTTACATTACCAAAATAAACATATTCCAATGGAGAATTTTACCAACATTTGCTTGAAAAACTAAGAGAAATAATACATTTTAGGTGTAGTTTAAACTAACGGAAAAGATTTTCTGAAATATTACTAACAAAGGAAACACTGACGAACATTTTAATTTTTTCTACACTAAATTACCAGTAATGCACACAAATTAATTTAGGAGCTCAACAGTCAAAATAAAAAAAAAAAAATCCAAATGATGAATTTTATAGGATTGGTTGAATTGTTGATGTATCAGAATTATAACGAAAAACACAGAAAACTATTTCGATACTGAAAAATTCCAGATTTCAATTAAATATGGAAAAAGCATCAGAAAATACGGGTATATCGTTTACAGAAAGAAATTGTCTATGAAATGTCTATGAAATGGAACCCATCCGCCTACGTGTTTATTTAAATTTATCTCCATCAGTAAAGGGTTTCTATTCCACAGACAATTCAAATAATCAATACGTCATTCGGAAATGCGAGAGATACAGTACATTCTTTCTTAATATTTTCTGAGACAAGTTATAGCATATTAGTACCAAGTAATTAGCACCTCCTCTCAAAGAAATTAGGCTGGGGAGAGAATTAATGTTGCATGCGTTGTGTAATTATGATAAATTGCATTTAGCCAACATTTTTAATGAATTCAGGATCACGTTACGAGTAGGATGGCATTTTGGAAATATACCATCATCCATGGCGTTTTCTGCACATCAGCAAAAATAGGCTCAAATTCCTTATCAGATGGAAAAACTAGTTAAAAGTTTCTATGGAAATTATTCGAAAAACTAATTTCATAAAGGAATCAATTTCACTTCATTGAGAATCTGTCATATCCAAGTAAATTCAGGGTGTATTTATTACACGCATAATAAAAATAATATCAATCCATTATACAATCATATCCCTCCAGGTGTTATTAAAGTTGTGTATGAAAACATGTTTCAAACAGAGATTTTGTTGCACACGTCATTTACAGAAGAACCTGTCTTAACGAATAGTCGAACTCTCTAAACTTGGGACCCATGCTATATACCTCCATAAAATGATATTCAAAAAAACTGTGTGTTGGTTTTTATTGGTCCGAACTTTTGCAAACTAATAATATAGCTTGTAATACAGGAAATCTCATAATATTAGACCTAGAGAGAAAAATATCAAAGTGATTTGCTATAAATGCCTCGTACTAGCAACATTTGTGAAGTCGCCATGATTATGGCAGGTGGTAGGTCCTGCACTGAAACCTATACCAACCTAATATTCAGCACATTTCCCAGTAATGTTAGTTCAGACAGATTTTATTTCACATCTTTTTTACTGTGGATATTGCTGCATCCCAGAATGCAATCACACCATATAAATTTCTGATTTGCATGGCCAAACTTTGTTTTACTTGATTTTCTTGGCCCATTTTGCAAGTCACTACATTTTCATTAGAGTGCACCTTAATGTTTTAAGGGGTCCAAAGCAAAAATCGTTAAATTACAAAACTGATCCTCAGACATTAGCAAAATTCGTCATAAGGGCACTTTTGACAGTGCGTTTATACACAAACAAGAAACAGAGGTTTTGTGCAAATATGATCGTTGCTTTTCCAGGACTTTGTTTCAAATCCAGCTTTCACTCGCACATTGCATAACCAAGTAGCATTTCAGATACATTATTCAAGATTATGGCTATGGGCACATGCATCATGCGGTCATTTCACGTAGGACCATTCCGAATTGCAAATCTGAAATGTCTTTACCACGAACATAAGCTGACAATAGAGATCCTCGTTGCATTTATCAAATTTCCATAAAACTGAATTAAGATACCCTATAATGGAATAATTTCAAATTCTGCATGACCTTCGGAAATATAGCTGCATGAATTCCTATCATGGTTCATACCAAATTTTGCGACTCAATTTCCCTGACTTTGCCTGACCAAATCTGACAATTTCCCTGACTTATCCAATAAAAAATGTCACATGTAATTAAAATTAACCTTTATGCAACACTACAATTAACTATTTTTTTGAATTTTACATTCAGGATGACTAGCCAAATATTCAGCTAAATTACCCTGACTTTTCCAGGTTTTCCAGACACTTTTTGGAAAATTACCAGACAATTTCAAGAAACAATTTTTACAGATTTGATCCGAGCAAATACACCCTGTATGAATTCCTATGCATTTTACTGAATTTTACACGTATAACTTCTCCTATCTGCGCAGTAATTACAAGGACCTTTCAACCTTTCAGGAAATTCTCATTTTCGAAACAAAGAACTATACGAGATCATATTTCATATACATCTGAGTTTGGTATAGAGATATTTGTAAACGAAAGTACGTTATCACAAAACGCAGCATGCACTCATAATGATTTGACAGAAAAGCAATAATCCTTAGAACGTATTCAACAGACATAGCTATAACAAGCCTATTTACGACATTTCCTTATCTAGCATGAATCGATTCGATAGACGATTTTTTATACAAAAATTAAAAGCAAATATTGCGTTCGTTTTAGAAAACGCACATAATAACGATATCTATAAAGTGGAGGATAGGAGATAGTGGATGTTGACAACTCTCAAGAAACCTGATATACATGTACACGCCTTGAATTAGGAATAAGGCAACTGCATTATACAGGGTGTCTATAAATGGTTGTTGCAGTTTCAGACTACCACTCAGTTTTGTGTTCAACATTTCAACAACATATCAAGTTTTTCTAGACGTCATAACAGGGTTAACAAAGAAAATAAAAGGAATGCTATATTAATTGTTCATATAAAATAGGAGATAACACAAATTTTCATTAGGAAACAGTAAATTTAGTTTAGTTTTTTATTGACAATATCATTATTAATTTCTTCCACAAAATTGCTTGTCGTATCTTGATTGTTGTGTTATTCAATAATTAGCTATGGGAAACGAATTGTTGATTTGTTGAATTTCCCTTTTTACAACTTTTCTATTAACTTAACATTACATTAAGTTATTTTTAATCCCCTTATTCAAGGTAAATTCATTTTTCCTGACTTTTCCAGGCTTTTTCATTTTCACTGACAAATCCACGTATTACAGGTTTTCCAGGTCTAGGAGAAAACTGAATAATTTCTTAACACTTTCCTGCATACATTGTCTACAATAAACAATGCAAATTCAGTTTGTAGTATCATTCCTAATATAATACACACATTTTATAAATTAAACTGTAATGAGCCAAAATGTCATTTTTCGATTAATTAAATTAACGTAGTCAAGTACATTTAAGTTCAACTTCATTATACATGTACAAGTTTAGGCCATCGACTTTCTTAACTGTTTGTTGCCATACATCAATGTCTGCAATAAACAATGCTAATTCAGTTTGTACAGGGTTTCCACATTTTTTTGAGAACGAAATTCCCTGACTTTCCAGGTTTTTCAGGTCATTTTTTTCCATGACCATGAAAAATCAACATTTCATTACTATACTTTATTTTTACTTAGCAAAGATATTTATTTCTAGTAAAGTGGTAAAAAATTGGAATGGGAACATTTGAAAACATTTGTAACTTTAATAAAAACTTAAGTGGATGAGTAGGTTACCTTATGTTTCCCAGGGACTGATTAAGGTTGAATACTCAAGTTTTTGAGTAACATTTGAGTGGATAATTTATTAAGACATAGTATTTGTAACACTATCAATTTTGAAAAATGCATGGTACAGACATCCTGCTTTGCATGTATGAGAAAACTGAATCCTCTCTAAGTGGGACACCTCTGATGTACACTAATTTCAATTTATTAGATATGGTTAGGTATGACCAGGTATGGTCAAAAGCTAGTTTTTCACCTGTACTGGCATTATGTCTGACCAACGATTTGATGCAGTCTTCGTCGTAGGGCTTGCAATGCACCATGAATGACCGGAAGTAGAAGCTGAAGCTGACCAATGTGGCGACCATTAGGACGCCAGTGATGATCGCCAGGTGGCAGCACCGTCGTTTGCTCCTAAGCGATGGCAGCGCCACCAACATCGAACCTGAACAACAACAAAAAATTACATTTTTTTTAAACAACGAACTAAGATGGCGATGCAATTTTTTGAAAATTTGTGATAATTTTTCGACAATATGCCAGCAAGATTTTTCAATATGGATATTAAATGTAAAAGTTATAGAAATTCACTCGATTTTCATGAAAAAAAATTTCCAACATAGGAAAATCTTAAAAACTACACGAAATTCACTCCATTTTCATAAAAAAAATTGCAATGAAGGAAAATCTCGAAAACTTCAAGATATTCACAGTATTTTCATGAAAAAATTGCAACGAAGGAAAATCTTGAAAATTTCACGAAATTTACTCAGGTTTCAGAAAAAAATTGCAACTAAGGAAAATCTTGAAAACTTCACGATATTCACTGTATTTTCATAAAAAAAATTGCAACGAAGGAAAATATGGAAAATTTCACGAAATTTACTCGGGTTTCAGAAAAAAAATTGCAACGAAGGAAAATCTTGAAAATTTCACGAAATTTACTCGTATTTCAGAAAAAAAAAATTGCAACTAAGGAAAATCTTGAAAATTTCACGATATTCACTGTATTTTCATAAAAAAAATTGCAACGAAGGAAAATCTTGAAAATTTCACGATATTCACTGTATTTTCATAAAAAAAATTGCAACGAAGGAAAATCTTGAAAACTTCACGAAATTCATTCGGTTTTGATCGCAATAAATTTCCAACGTTAACATCATCTGCTTTTCTTTACGTTGGGTACAGTCACTCTAAAGAGAAGCAATTCAATTCAATTCAACTCAGTCCGATGCGGAAGTTGTACAACAAACTGCAAGATTCGAACGAAATTTTCGAAAACTCCAAAAACTTCGTTGGTTTTCACCTCAAAAAACCTTAAAATTTTCGTGACAAAAACGAATGAATGCAATTCTTACATATTAAACAAGACGTGTTACAGAAACTGCTTTTGCAACATCAATTCCAAGTAAACTTTGCATGGAAAACCCCTAAAATTTCTTAAATAATGCACACTTGCGTGCAAAAAATGGGCTCACCAGCATGAATCGAGTAAAAATGTGTTTTTCTCAGAAACCAAATATCGGATTTAAAATCGGAAAAATGTGTTTCGTACACAATTTATTCCTCTTTATAATTCGCCTAGTGTGAAAAGGATTTCTGCCGAGTTTCTCCGGAGAATAGCTGTAAAAGTAGTGCGTCTACTTCCGGTGTAGTGGTCATTTTATCGAGAAATCATTAATTAACAATACGTCTGGATGTGTGTTCATAAAGCTCTGATAATCAAATTGCATTCAAAAACACTTATAGCCACAGGGGTACGAGAATGCGTATGTCATAAATAATGCAAATTTAGGTTGCTCTAAGTTCGACATTTTGCGCCTCAAATATGTATAAGGAATTTTATGCAATTATGCGAATTATAAAGAGGAATAAATTATCTTCGAAACACATTTTTCCGATTTTAAATCAGACATTTGGTTTCTAAGAAAAACACATTTTTACTCGATTCATTCAGGTGAGTCTATTTTTTTTTGCGCGCAAGTGTAGTTTGACCTTTGACCTACCCATCAGCTTCATACTCTGCTGATACTGAATTTGCTGACCACACATAAAAACATCCTTTTTCGCATTTTTATAATAATTTCGTGCAGTTTTCACGCATCTTTTCGACGTACATGTAAATTGTACGTGCTCACTGTTCGACCTTTGACCTACCCTTCCTCTGACGAGTTTCAGCTTGGGCTGCAGTTGAAAGGGCTTCTGTTGGACTTCCTTCAGAGGTTGTTGAACCAAATTGAGCGAGGAGGGGTAGGAGGCTGACGACGAGTTTCGTAATTGATTCGCCATCGCGCTGCAAATTTAATAAAAATCCTGAGTAAATTTGAGATAATGGAATGAGGAGGAAACGACGTCTTATTGGGTCACGTAAACGAATGCGAAGGGAAATTTGAGACTGACTAAGACTGAGACCAAATTCAATTGGATTTGGGGTGGAAAAGTGAGCGACTTTTACGAGGACAAAAAGGATTAAGTTGACGTTGCGGATGTCTTTGCTTTTCGCTTTTTTATTACGAACCAGATATTAACTTAATGGTAGAGTCACCCCGTTGCCATTGGGGTCGAAAGGGTCGCTCATTCACAACATATGGACACAATTGAATGAAAGTTTTATGTGCAATTACAATTTAAAGTGACGGCGAATTGTCTAAACTAATATCCTTGGGACCGGTGCTGACTATTAGTTTAGGGAGGTTATTAACTTGGATGGTTCCCATAGCAGATGCGTTCGTCAATATCAAAGACCTGAAAATCAGGGCACTGCGTGTAAAATAAAAACTAAAGGTGTGGTCACGACACATGTATTTAAGTTTAGGCTGTACTTCACATTATGCCCTGCTCAAAATGTACACGTGTCATAGTTTAATAATGCATGTCCCATGCAGCTATCGCAATACGGGCAAAATAACACTTTTTTTTCTTGGGTTTATCTTACGATAAGACCTGCCTCTAAGAGTGGGTTTCACCTAACTACTCGTAAGCTTGCAGTGATTGCCTGACGGAAATAAATCCCTATTGATGGTTACTCTTTGCCAGTAGGGACTAATAGGGATATACTAGCAGAACTACTTGTATGGTCACACATCTTTATTACTGATTCGGGGTATTTTCGTAAGAAATTTCCCTAACTGTTTTTACGAAATACGAAAAAGGGCATGTACTTATGAAATGTGATTTCGTAAATGCGTAAATGCGATTTTCAGTTGCCAACATACTTTAAAGTACTCAAAGGTTCGACCAAACCAAAATTAAATGTAGCCAAAATCCTGAACAAAAAATTGTCCAACCTTGATTTTTGTGAACGTGGTGGCGCCTTCATCACTGCTCTTCCACCCGCTGCATAGTGTCGCTCCTCAGGCGTCGCTGCTGTCGCACCAGGCCTCCTCAGCCGAGATGTCGATATAGCTGCGGAAAAACAAAAAACGACAATAACGATTATAAACTCGACTTTTTTCGATAATTTCCCTATGACTATAGCTTGGCATGCAAGCAAGATAGAAAAATGCAAATGGCTGACAAATTCGAATTTCGAATGTCTTTAACGTTCCTTTTTTTCTTCGTTCTATTCTATAGATTCGAAAAGAACGCGTCAGGTGACGTCACATCCGGCTCGTGCCGCGTGCTGACGTTCCTTTTTCTGCTAATCGAACGAGTTTTCGCCGCCATCTTGGACATGTTGAAGTTGAGTTTTGACAATGAAATTTGCGATGGAAATCGAACTGAATTAAGTTAAACTCGAAAGCGAGACTGCATGGGAAGATGTCGACGACGTGAAACAGGCAAGTAAAACGCTTCAGCATCTCCTCTAACTCGTATGTGAAAGCTGTATGGTGTGCTAATACACGAACTATTTAGCCAATGTTCGAATAACTAATAATGGGAACCTCCTATATGGAAAAAAGATATATTAAGAATATATTTTTTTGGATATATTATCCATATATTGAAAATATACCAAAATTGGCC
>JAQGAF010003668.1:0-16708 GCA_034687865.1 Kryphioiulus occultus
AGGTACTTCAGTCTGACTTCAAGGTACTTCAGTCTGACTTCAAGGTACTTCAGTCTGACTTCAAGGTACTTCAGTCTGACTTCAAGGTACTTCAGTCTAACTTCAAGGTACTTCAGTCTAACTTCACATGCCGAAATCAATGTCTACAGGTTGGACTTTAACTTCCAGGACTCCAGCGGGACTTCTAGGACTTCTTGACTTCGCAGCCTGTCAACGAAGTAGCACGTGGAACTTTCTCAATTTCCCTCAAACTGAAGTCAGGAACTCCTTGAAGTATCATTGAAGTTCCCATTGAACTTCACTGACTTCTATACAAACTGACCATGCTGCGAAGTCAGAAAGTCCTTGATGTCCCCCTGCAGTCCTTCGCGTCCCAATGTAGTGATTGAAGTTTGAAGTCAGGCTGACGTTCTTGACGTCCGCAGAAAGGTGTACACAATTTTTAAGAATTGTCGGTGTCACCCCTCGATTTGGGCATCATCATACCATTTGCGCACCGAGCCACCAGGGGTATATGCCGCGTATGCAAATGGAGCGCAGGTGGCGCTACTGAATACTGATTTACAGCGGGCAAACATTAAAAATGTGCTAATTTTGGTGTTTCTCAACTGGCGTGCAATCTGGGCCCCAGTGTTTTAGTGGTTTTAGGGCCATCTGGATGCAAAGCAGGGCGTGTCCGTCGAACACCTGAAGCAGAAATTAGCTTTACACCGCTACGGCGCTCCCCCTGCCCTCCTCTCTTCGGATGACTCCTACAGTATATAATTTCTCTCGATTGTATTTATATATTCGTGAGGGCTTAATATTATATGGGTTTATTGATTGACGCCTGAAAATGTCCACCTGCTGCCCGTTATCTCGCGACTGGCCTGTCGAGACTGACCACTGGACACGCCTGTTTACATGGGCATAGTGCGATGTGTAGGAACAAAATCTGCTAACCATTGAACGACGTCCCATTGAAATTGATTATTCATGAATCGCTAATAATTGCCCCAAATATGAGTAAATCAGCAGTTTTTGAAAGAGGCCCAAAATATGAGATAATGCGATGCACGTGCACGATATTTACTATCGATTGTCGTCACTGGTCAGTTCGCTTATTGCTTCGCACGTATACCTTTTTCTCGGATCCATTTTTATAAAATCTTGCCCAAATTGACATTCGGCATTGATTTTATGTGGAAAAATGGTGCGGAAAAATTAAATTCGTTTAAATTTGCCGCTCAAATGCTACACAGCGCTAATTGGTCGAGCGGAGTCACGTGCCGATGCGCGAGTGGGCGGCGCGTGCGGAAACCATGACAACCGTCGAACGTGAGATTCCATTTTGGAAGGCGCCATATTGTCAGAAAAACTATCCATTTTTAGTTGTATCTCAAGACGGCTACAATTGTATTAGCAGCTAATTATTACTGTATATGTACATGTACATGTACGTAAGCATGCGATGCTTTTAGAAGGTGAAACGGCTTCAAACGAGACCAATATTTTCAGTATTTAAAAGATTTATGATATAATAACCATAGATAAATAGATGGACATTTATTTATCTATGTAATAACTAAACATCCAGTGTTGTTGCTAATCAAGGACGTATTTATTATAATCTATAATTCGCGAATTTTCTTTTCTTGGCATCTTCGCGAGAACTTGCAGTCACTATGCTGTCGACGTGCTATTCACTTTCAGATTCAGGTTTTTGTCCCGTATTATTTTCTGTGCGAAAATGATTAATGACGCACTTTGTGTCCATGCCCCATGCAGCATGGGACCCCTGGGGTCAAACGAGCGAGGAATAATACCCAAACTAAGATCATTGACCAATCAGTGTATTAATAGATACGAACGTCTAGAATTGCCTTATAGATCAAAACGTTATTGTTGCCTTTGTTGTCGATGGCTGCAAGGACGCTTTTTGCCCAAATTTCCAGAAACATGCATAAGCCATCGTATCCATGACAGTCTGCACTGATTTCTGCTAGATTAACTAGGGCTCAGAAACTTCCGGTTCACAGAAAATAAACCCTGTCAGGAGTATCTCCATAGCGAAATGATTAATCGCTTTCTAATAGCCACCCATTCACGAGCAGCGCCATTCTCACCAGGGGGCGCGCGTTCCATGGTGTAGTGTAATTCTCAAAGATCTTCAAATTAGTCTGGAAATCAAAATTAGTGACTGGTTCATCACTGATATTTTGCAATTTTTTTTTCAAATTTCACTCGTCTATTTAAATACAAATACATGTAACTGTACAGTATGTTTATGCAAAAAATCGGAATTCTACCAAACTTGCAATTGTAGTTTGCTATACACTTGCAAACAGTAGCAGTATTCACAAAAACTAGATTCATCCCATCTGATTTTGGCACTCTTGTTTTGGCAATTGACAGTGTTTTCTGCCAGATCCGAAGCTTCAATGCGATTAATGTTCATGGCTGTGTGAACACCGATGTTATCTTCGGTCTATATTTAATTTTCTATAGGACGATGATGGACCGCAACGTACAGCATTTGGTCTGCAAAAGTCACTGGCCATCCTTGAATGATTGATGGTCATTTTCCTTCTTGCGGAGCTTTGGCGATCAATAAGTAATGTATTGTCCTCCCCTCCTCGCCTTCAATGCAATTCAATTTGACCAAGCTTCCAGTTTTTTGTGTTGTTTTAATTTCATTATTTTTGGTAGGAACATACAGAATTGGGCCCACGGCTTAAAACTGATCATTAGTATCGATTTGTAGAAACCCTCTAATCATGCGGTCAATCATTCTGATTTGATGGACAAGATAAAATTCTTCAAAAATTTCACATTACAGTGTTCTTAGCGGGTTGTGAAATTTTAAGCATTGCGTTAGTTTGGGATAGGTGACAACTCTTTAGATGGCAATTCTTTGATTTAGGCAAAGTCAAGTATCCATACTTAGTGTTTGTGCTGATATCAATGAAGGTGCAAAATGTGTTTATTTGTGCAAGCATGCACGTGTATTTTAAATTCGAATGACTTTACCACATCAATATAAAGGGCCACATCTGAGAATACGCAACATTCCAATGGAGAATTTCAATACGATTGTATGTTTCATTATTTGCAAGAAACATGCACATGTACAAAATTGGATTTCAAACTATTCAATATCACTTACAATTTTGTTTACATATACAAATACAGAAGAGAATTTCTCAAATCGTTTTGTGACCATTATTTTAATAGCTGCAGTTAAATTTATAAATAACTGATGATGAATGTTAATAATGACACATTTCACAATTGTTAAGATACTGTACGTGTGCTGTACATCTTAACGACATTTTACACCTGTTCTTGGGGTTACCATCACACACGCTGTCAGTGCAGTAAGAATGGTAAGATAATCTGACCACAGTCTGCATTTTCATTTCTCTTTCAAAATGGTTTATTTTTCCCTTTCGCAGATTTTAATACGTTGCCAAAAAAAATTCCTTTTCGCTAAGAAAATAAATACGCTTAAGTGTCCATCGCCGACAATGGCAAAC
The DNA here is from genome assembly GCA_034687865.1 of Kryphioiulus occultus. NCBI lineage: Eukaryota > Metazoa > Arthropoda > Diplopoda > Julida > Julidae > Kryphioiulus > Kryphioiulus occultus. The sequence goes on from JAQGAF010003668.1 coordinate 3,516, forward strand.
AGGACAAAACTCTCCAGAAGGTATTTTGCAATTTGCATTTCGCGCATATTTGGCGTTCCCCGCCTGGCATTTTTATTCAGCACTTCATCCAATAATATAAAAAATTGCCGAATTCTTGGCATCCAGTTAAAAGGTGACCCTATAACAGATATATGATAATCTGCGAGAAGTGGTCTTAACGTTTTCTTTAGAGGCACGCACATCACAAAGAGGACACGGGTGCATCTAATCTTTCAAATAGGGTCACATAGCAATGGACCTGTCACCCCTGTCACTTATTCATCCTGCAACTGGCCCTCACCTTTTTCGAAGGCCGCAAAAAAAGCATCTGACCAGTTTAATCCTCCGCTTTCGGGCCCTGCTTCAAAATAACCATGCCATGCATCCGATAGAAAAACAATTTTCTTTAAAGTTTTGCGCGAAGGGTTTCTGGTGGACAAAGGACGACGCTGTCATCTACCCGAGTCTTCGGATTATGCTCGGTGAAATCAATGGACTACAAGTGAGGTACATAGAATGCGTATTTAGCATAGTACAAATTTGCTGAGGGCATCCTATTATGTCTTAGGACCCAGAGCGAAATCAACTTTCTTTCAAGTTGAAATCTGAAGATTTCTGTTTGTGTCACCACATCGAGTTGCATCTAAGACTTTTGCATCAGCTCGAAAAGTTAGTTTTGCTATAGGAAATATTCATGACGAGCTTTCTTGACTCTAAAGTCTTGAGACTCATCACTAAAATACCACATGTACATGTAGCAATCCGTGCATATTGAATTAAGCTAGTGCTCATGCAGTCTCCCAAACCTTTTTTTCTTCATTAACTACAACTGCTTATCACATAGTCATTGTTACCCAAAATTGCTTGAATTAAGCTAGTGCTCATGCCGTTTCCCAAACCTCTTCCATCATTACCTATAACTGCTCAGCATACAGTTGTTTACCCAAAGCTATTACCGCTGTTACCCAAAACTGTTTATGCAGAAAGTTCTTGTCTTGTTACCTAAAACTGCTCATCAGAAATTCTTTGTTAAAATGACAATTTTATCCAATTCAGATATGTAAGCTATACATTCTCAGTAAAAATTCGAATAATAAATTCTTGTTAAAACTGTTTCAGAGCTTTTTACCCGTTGCTCTGCGATGTCGTTACCCATTTTTGGGTAAATTACAATTACGAGCTTTTAACAATTAAGGGCAATTAAGGAGTTTCTGATAAGCAGCTTTGGATAGAAAGCAGTTTCTGATAAGCACTATTGGATAGCAAGGGCTTGAAGCAGGTTCTGATGAGTAGGTTTACACGCTCGGGTTTACATGTACTTTGAAAGAGTTTGCTATGAGTACATGCAGCTAATTCAGTTCTGAATAGCTAAAATTCATACATGTACTGCACATTGTGTTCAGCATCCTTTATGGCAAGGTTGATACTTTTTCTTAGCACTTCACAACTACAGTGCATGCATCTTGTTTGCAAACAAGACATGCACCCTTTTATGGACACAACCTAAATTCACTTCGTAATGCTATCATGAACTTGAACCTTAATTAGCTATAGTCGGTGGTGCTTATGGCGGGGCAAGGGTTATTAAATATTGGTTTTATATTACACCCATACAAGTCGATTCTTTCATATTTTTCTATTTTGATTGCGCGGCAGCGCGTAGCGAGTTAACCGAAACTAATTTAATGCCCTGGAAGTGTTATAGTGTAGGAAGTGCACAGGGGCGTGGTTGCGCCCTCTATGGCCAATGAATCTGCTCCTAATATAGCCCTACAGAAGACACAATGGATTTTTCGTGACATGGGAAGGCCATGAAGGGGCTTGACCCGCGTGGTCAAACGACTCTTTAAGATCCAAAACGAATGGAGGCAAGGGTTTGTGACCAACTTTTCTATAACTACATGTACGTAACATGTATAAATCCGCAATTAGTGCGAGTCTTCTGGCACCAGCACCGTAAATGCTCAGCAACGAATGTTTAATGTAGCGTTGAGTGGTTGAGCAAATCTGCGCAAGGGGCCTTCTTGCCTCATTAACACTATTGCATCTCTTGTTTCTCACCCCATCGACCCAACAATGAGACCATAGCAAGTAACCCCACGGACCTTAGTGTACCCTTCTCCCCACGCATGCATGCATGCCCAACTTTACCCCATTCGATGGGTGACATTGTGTCCGAAATGTTTGGCAAAACAAAACTGACATAAGAAAATTTACGGTGGGAGAATTTCGCCCCACGCGAGTTTGGCTGGCCAGAAATTCTCATCGAAATTTCTGGGACATCCCCACACCGGAAGGAGACCCCTTGGTCAGGTTCAAAGGTCATGTAACACTACTAACACCACTAGTCTACTCTGCGTCATCTGCATGCAACGCCCTCTATATAGTTAAATACAAAGTGTTTCCGTGTTTATGGCCATTGAAATGTCCAGTTGAGGGGTGAAATCATGACATCACCTTAAATTTTGGTGAACCCAGTCTTGTGAGTCATACAGGTGAAAAAAAAATGATGATCTCATCCTAAAGCGTTTTTTTTCAATTCTCACATTCTTAAAATCGTCCAAAATATTTTACCGACATTTTTGGTAATGAAGAACAGGTTGGGGAAATTTAAACGTGTTAATTAATAGGAAATGGCAGAAATTAAAACGAACTGAAATTATACAGTGGATCGAAATATGGTATCGTGGATCGTGAAATACTTTGCAAGTCTACCGGTATATCAAATAACGAAAATCAATTTGGCTGTTACCATATTTAGAGTCTTAGAACATTACACAATAGGATATGTCACAATTTTGTGAAGAAATTGAGGGCTAATTTACGAGCTGAACATGAAATGATAGGCAAAGCTAATGAAAAAGCAGATGCGTGCAATAAAAACCAAAATAATTAAATAACGAAGAAAATTAAAGGCAAAGGTGCGCTTATACTGCTGTATAGAACAAAACAATGTAATACAACAAATTAGTTTTTAACTCTGTTGTACAATTTGTTATAACACCCTCTCGATTACGTGTGTCATCAATACTACGAGGTGTTAAAAAAGATTTTTACTTCTCATTTTCAAGCAAGTCGTATAACTTCGCAATATAACACGTTTTGTAAAATAGTGTAAACGCATCTCAATTCTTTGTTTTATGACAATTGAAATATGCAAATCCTGCAAATTACAAAAAAAAAATTCTTCCCATTTTCAAGCAAGTTGTATAACTTTGCAATATAACACGTTTTGTTAAATAGTGTAAATGCACCCCAAATCTTTGTTTTATGACAATTGAATATGCAAATCCTGCAAATTACCTCTTTAATGAGGTTGAAATCCTGGATATGAATTCAGAAGTGACATTTCGTATACTGCTTCAAGAATCGAAATCAATTTTACCAATCAACGCAAACATTTTGTCCATAAATATATTACATAGTATTTATAAAATGAGTCTCAAATGTGTCGTTAATCCCTCAGTCATAAAATTACTAACCCCTTCAACCCTAATGGATTGGTAGTCTAATTCCCATGTACAGTATTTCTAATGGGCATGCTTGCCCCATTCAATTAATGCGTTATTTTTTATTGTCCACTTCACTGGACATGCAGATAACGTCGTTAAATTGCGCGTTAACTCGGAAGCATTCGACGGTACGTTTAGGCCTTTGAGAAGAAAATTTGCATAAAGTGAGTGTGTGTGTGGCGCATCTTCGGATGCTCAAGTGATTTTCGATAATGGCGTCTGCTCGGAAGCTATTTTTCACATGGGATAACATTTTTTCCAAGCAACACCATAACCCATTGTCTGGAAACCATTTTTTATTGCCATCGCATAGCGCTGAAATTTCGCAATTAAAAAATGCGCCAGAAAAAATGGCAGCCATCACCGCCTTTTTGTCCACCTATCCTGACGTGAATTACGACCGGAAGTTGCCTCACTCCTTCGCTACTAGTCTCATTGGACCATCTCCTAAATCCTCTCCCTCGTTCCGGAAGTGGCGCTGCCACGTGCCCGCCGAAATGAGCCCTGGTGGTCCCAATACTCCAATGGACCCTTTTCCAGCAAACAAAGGCTTGAAACGAAGCATTGCTGTATCCAAATGTTGGCCACTGGTTACACACGCGTGGCGATCGAGAGGGCGCCCCTTTCGTCTTTGCGAGCCATTAAACACGATGAAGCCGAGCACCCCAAGGGGGAACCGAATTTACGGAGAGGTCAACTGATTCAATCACAATGTAATCTGGCCTGTTTATTTAGGCTATTGATTGGCAATTTCACATCTTAAGCTGGGTTGCACTGTGTAACAAAACGTGTTATATTGCAAAGTTATGCAACTTGTTTTAAAATGAGAGGAACATGTTATTTAACACGATGTTAGGTAACATTTTTTTCTAGATGCGTCAGCAAAGATCAAAGGCCGTTACAAATCTGTCTATACGAGTTGTACACTTTATAACGAAACATTGTAATATAACAAATTATTTTTGACGTTTGTAGTGCAATTTGGCATACGACATTTTATGTAGCTTGTTACGGATGGCACGATTTTGTCTAAAAGTAATTTTATGCAACAAACTTATAAACTTTTGCTTGAAAATGAGAAGAAAAACGTTATTTAACACGATGGTAGGGAAACTTTTTTTTAACTGCGTCAGCAAAGATCAAAGGCTGTTACAAATGTGTGTATACGTGATGTACACTTTATTGTAATATAACAAATTAGTTTTGAAGTTTGTAGTGCAGTTTGGCATATATGACGTCATATGTTACCTGTTATGGTAACAGAGTTGTACAATTTGTTTGAAAATGAGAAGAAAAATGTTATGTCACACAATAGTACATGTACTGTATGTAACATTTTTCCTCGCTGCGTCAGCAAAGATCAAAGGACGTTACAATTCTGGGCATACACTTATAACGAAACATTGTAATATAACAAATTGGTTTTGGAGTTTGTAGTGCAGTTTGGCATACGACGTCATATGTAACTTGTCATGCATCGATGGCATGATTTTTTCTTAAAGTAATTTATGTTACAAAGTTGTACAACACGATGTTATGTAACATTTTGTCGGACGAAGGGCAATGTGACGATGCCGGATTAAGGGGAGGAGGAAGTCCAAAGACTGGGGAAAACCTCCGGACGTCATATGTGCGCGGCCCCTAAAGGAGTGGACGCTTTATATCAAGTTTAATAGTGTAGATACACTGAAACAAGTTATCCAACAAAGGTTTATAAAGTCCTTAGATCCTTACAGATACATAATGAATAACATATAACCTGCTATATCACAAGAAGTATGCTACGTGGCATCATGTTTTATTACATTTTTTCGTTCTCATTTTGAAACAAATTGTATAACTTTGCTCATCAGAGTTAAAAGCTACATGACATTTGTTATGTTACAATGTTTTGTGATATATTGTAAATCCAGCTTTATTGAAACTTGTCATCCTATAGTTTGCCATACTGCGTAATTTGCATAGATTTTTTTCAGTTATTACTGACAATAATCTGGGTAGGTTCATTCATTTTGGTCTTGCTTTAAACGAAGATTGTGTGAACAGGCATGTTCATCAATTTGACTGATTACCTGAATAATTAAAGCTCGGCTTTATCTAAGCGATTAGGTAATTTTTTATTCTTTGTTGCTCTCGGTTCTTTGCGAGTGTCGTGCGGGTGAAATTAATTAATTATGGAAAGTGAATGTTTAACGTGCTCATTCATTTGTTCATTGTCAAGTATAACATTACCTTCGTGCATTAATGAGCTTAATTAAAATGCATTACGAGCACGCAATCCAGCCCACTATTTTTCCATACTCGATGGATAATGATACACCTGAGGTATGAGGATTCCTGGATCCCAGTATTAAAAAGTTAAATCATTGTTGTATTGGCCTTAAGGTGCACGCTGAAATTACACCTGCAATTAGCGAAGTTTGGACAGATTTCGTACAGAGATCGCATGGGATTCCTCTTGCTAAATAGGCAGCTTTTTTATTAAAAAAGCTTTTTCTTAATTAGATTTAATTGGTTCTTGTATAGGGGTTTGAAGTGCATAAATTTCTGTTGAATTATAACAACAAAGAAGGATGGGGAGGATTTATGGCAAAACTGCTACTCATGGAAAACCGATATTTTAGATATGTACTTTTGTGATCTTCAGGCAGAAAATTTCCATGACCTCTGTCATTACTATAAGTCTCTGCTTCTCAAACCTGTGTAAATTATCCAAAATTGGGTAAAAGTGGTTATGTTTTGGATAACGATACTACTCGAAATACACTTTACAATTCAATTCAACTCAATTGTATACATGCTCTCAAGAAAGTAATATGTCATTCCATAATGGTTCTCTAAAACAGTCCAGCAAAATTTTTATTATTAAATTAAATAATTTTCCTTCACGATTTTTTAAAAAAAAATCTATCATAATTGTTGTCGGATTTAAGCATTTATGCCTAGACCTATTAAATAAAAATAATTCAGCAATACATTGACGCAAAATTAACAGTTGGGGTGGCAACTTACCTGTAGGTGTATTCAAGTGGACCAAAAAAATGTATTTAGCAAAAACCAAGTTCAGTTTATTCCATGAAGATATATGTACATGAATTCTGCTGAAATATGCAAAATTGATTTCTTTCGAAGCATATCGCCATAAGTCGTGGGATTATTAAAATTGATCCTATGTTTAAACTCACAGTTTATGTATTGTCCAAAAAGAGCTTGACAGGGGAGGGGGGTGCCTATGGTAATCCATTGGATATTGTTAAAGTGAACATGTTTGGTCTTCTACACGCCCTATTCCGAAAAACCTGGTTTTTCGTTCCATTTGGTGCTAATTCGTCAGCTTTAAACATGATGGGGCTCATGTTTCGATTAACCCCGCGTGTGTTCGTATGTCATTAAATAAACAAGAAATTGAAAACAACCCTTTAATAGGTCTGGCGAAAACAATGAGGTCTTTTGTTTTTAAACGTCACTCTCGCTGATTTCAGTCAATTATGGATTTCGCAGTACAATGTGCACGTATTCACTTTTCGAGCTGTTTTATCCATGCAAATTGGCTGCCACGCGTGTGCTTTCATTGTTTGTTTGTTAGGTTTTTTAGGGGAGATTTTTTCTTGAAAAATCCCCTGGGAATGAAAATCCACGAACGAAATGTAAATTGCTACTGTTACATATGGCAATAACCCTTCCCAGTGCTATATGCAAATTGCGTGCATTTTGTTTAGAGACTGAGCCTGTTTGTACAAGGACAATTACCGTCTCACTCGACGTCCACAATTGGGAATTGAATTTGACAGTCATAATGCGGATTTTGTAAACAGTTTCAAGTATGGATTTTGTTCTTGATCGATATACGTGTAAGTAAAACTTGGAGTGGGAAGCACTTGGCTAGTTCCAACCCATTTTTCAATATACTGAGCGTAGAATATAAATGAGCATTGGTAAAGATGTCTTAATTCACATTGCCAAAACATGCGTTGATAAACGTATGATTACAGGTTGTATGACGTCATACAATATGTCGCTTCGGAACAACAACTAAGAAAATAGGCGTGACCAATCAAGGCTAATTTTCCTCAACTTTTGACTTACTGTATGCGTTTTGATAGTTTTATCCCAGAATGCATTTCGAACTCTGCATTTCAAAATGGCGAATCTAGATTTTTCTTACATGTGTTTACACTCGTATGTATAGAATAAAAATCTAGCACTTTCTCTGATTGGCCAAAGTTGTCCACCTACATGTATGTCCATGATATGGTTTTGCAAAGCTAAATTGCAACACATGTTTAATTGATGGTGTTGATGATTTTATCCCAGAATGCATTTCGAACTCTGCATTTCAAGATGGCGAATGTAGATTTTTCTTATACGTGTGTACGCTTGTACACGTAGGGCCTATGTAGAATAAAAATCTAGCAGACTTTCTCTGATTGGCCAAATAGTTTTCCAAGCTACATGTATGTCCATGACATGATTTTGCAAATGTAAATTGTGACACACATGTTTTATTGCTTCTTGTGGCTAGCTGACATTGTTTGAAAAGTCAAAGAATGCAAAATTTTTGGTACGGGAAGTTAAAACAGAGGTAAGAATTTTGCTTGAAACAAGAAATGTTGAAAATTTGACCTACACTTATCAACGCTTGGGTCAATTTTAACATGTAGGAAGTACAGTCCATGTTGTTCATGGAGATGCATACATTGTGGTCTAGACACGAAAGGTAATGTTTATACAGTGCACGTGGCATGAACGTAAACAAGTTGATATATCATGCCTATTTAACCATATATTGCACGATCAAGCATAAATTTGCGAAAGATTTAGGGAAATGTTAAGCTGCATCGTAATTTAATTACGGTGTCTTCGGAAGTAATCGATTTCCTAGCAAATTATTAATAAAAAAAACTTGGTTGTTTCGTTAGCCTGGCGATTGTACGAACACGTGTTTTCCTGAATATCGGTTATTTGATCTCGCTTTGGGTTAACCCTGTACTTTAAAATTACTGGTCAGCCATGTCAAGTAGACATCACGTCACGTGTGCCTGTCTGCTTATTTAAAACGCCCCGTAATTGCTCGCTGCTTTATTCAAAATTGAACCGAATTTGTAATAAATTTCACAGGCAGCCTGCCACATGCGTGTTGCATGGATTTGCGCATTCAAATCCTGCATGCAATATGACATATGCAAATTGGGGACGATTACCCCATCATTGTTCAAAACGTAAAACTACTGATAAGGGGGTAGGACCACTGCATTTTTTAATTCGCTAAAAGTGCACACGTGTTCGAGTACCTGCAACACGCAGGCGAGGTTTTGGTAGCTTTGATCAATTTGTCACGAATGACGCGATTTTTTTCCACAATTATCAGTTCAGCCCCACTAGACTGAAAGGCAATTTGCATATCGAAACTTTATAAACAACAGAAAATGTAAAACTTGTTATTGACAGCCTTACATCTCCATGTCTTCACTATATGAAGTTTCCAAATTCTCATAGCAATTGCCTTATGTCATGCCTACTACATGACATGTATTACTGTACAGTGGCACTTGGTGTTTTTCACAAAAAGTGTAACAAAAACAACTTAAAACGTTAAACAAACAAATATCATTTAAATAGCAGCAAGTAAATAATCTAATTATGACAGTTTCGTTCGTCTCCTCCATTGTATTTTTGCCATACATTGCCAATACTTTTTTCTTGTTGATATTAACGTTTTTCACGTTTATTTAAATGGTGCTTATTACAACTGCTTCAAAGTTTACGGTAGGTTTAAGTACATAATTGTACACAAAATGTATATTTCAGTTTTTATTTATTGCAATTTTTTTATCCGACATACATGAAAACCTTCTTCCCAATACGTTTTGTTGCCACTGTATATCTTTTGTAACTAAGTTTCTGTCAACTGATCGTAGCATATTTTAAGATGCCAACAATCACTATTTTATTTTCTTAAGACTGTCCAAAATTTCGAGTTGAAATTTGGTCATCCTGCCGTTGTGTGACGTCATCCCTATACCTGCCATGCAACAAATTTACTTTAACATTTTATCTTTAAAAACGTTCTAATAATGGCTAAATTAAATTTTTTACTTCATGAAAATGAAGTCGTTAACTAACGATCGATTGCTGTTTAATTTAAATAAAGTCCTCCGTTGATTTATAGAAAAATAAATAAAGATGACAAAATGGGAAAGGTCAATTTGCCTCACCTGAGAATGACTTTTTGAATTATTGCCATTGTTTTATAAATCAACGGAGGACTGTATTTAACTAAAAAAGAAAACGATCGTTGGTAAACGACGTCTACTCTATAGATGGGGAAAAAAATTTAGCCATTATTAGAAAATTTTCAAACAGAAAATGTTTAAGTGTTTTGCATGATGGTTGGCAGGTATGGATGACGTAGGGGTTGCTCACCACCTTAAGTAACATGCATGTCCTGTTCATGCGCGATATGTGATGTAGTCGACTTCGAAACACAATTAAGGTACATGTATGCAGTGTACTATATGTGTTTGATTTAAACATTAACATGCAGGTTACATGTTTTTTGATATGTTAATTTCCTTCTGGACTCAGATGTTCCATCTGTTCATTTGCGTTGCCTGTTTGAAAATCAATCGATAGTTCGCGAACGTATCAGATGCAAAAAGCAGTAGCTGACATTTGTATGATGACCATCGGACAGATTTACATTTCATGGTGACAATCAAAATTTGGACTTGAGGAAATCGTTAAAAGGTTACAATTTGCAAGGCGACGAAATGGGCACCGGTATCAGGCATGCTAATTTAAAGCGAATTAAATTGGGTCCTTAGAGATATCGTATCTTCTTCCTATTGAAATCTGAAAATGGGTGTGTCATGTCAGCGTCATACGGTGATGATATGGCGATAGTGGACAATGGATAGCTGTCATGGGGTTGACATCAATAGGGGATCCTATCTGGTCCAACTCTTATAACGTTATGATGCTACTCATAATATCAGCAAAACTGAATGAAAAATGACAATATCGCTAGCTTGCAGCACAAATATTCAATGTCTATTTTTGTTTAAAATTTGGGTAAAACTGCAGTCTGAATCGCATATATACATGTACATGAGGTCATTGGTCAGCACAAAATATAGTGCGTTAAATTCAACTGGGAAAGAAAATAATAGTAATTTCAAAATCGCTACAACATCTTTATGCATACACATTGCATGGTATTATTGTAACAGTACTGTCAGTACATACACGTATGTAACTCTGGTCAGGGCACAACTACAGAATTGTCCTTTAGGAGGAAACGAAATCTCTAAATTCGTCCAAATTTAACAATTCAATTTTCATCAACTGAACTCATCATCCTACAATCTGTAATTGGATACCATGTGGTAGGGGGTGTAATCCATTAAAGTTACTTTTGTTAACTCTTATCAAATTCGACTCCCTGAATTTCAAACCTGAAAATATGTTCAATATAGATTCCCCCTGTAAATGCAGATTAAATTAATGTTCAGAAGTACTTGCACATTTCAGTATACATGCAGGGCGAGTCATATGTCTGGGCCTCTTGAATATCTTCAAATTGGCAACAGCTAGGTAAAATCTGTTTTCACAGTTAACATGAGAGTGACTTGAGGATTCTATCACGCACGATATGTTTCCTGTTCACGTCACTATCATGTCAACTGCGAAAACAGGTTTTACCTACATGTAGCTGTTGACATATTGAAGATTTTTGAGAATAGCAGACATATGCATCACCCTGTACCTTATAAGGTACTTAGGTGTTTCTTCGTGACATTTATTAACAGTTTGTTGCCATACCTATTAATTTATGGATTGATGGGCGTTTTCATTTGCCAAACAGTGTCTTTGATGCTGCATTTCAGACCATAACTTACGTTATTGGTGCAAAAATCAGCCAAATTGTTTTTCAATGTTCACCTTCGCCATTAACTTTCCTCGCATTTGAGCAGTGTGCTAAACACCGTAACGCGCGTAATCAGTAGTCATAAAATACAACACTGGAATTAATTGCCATTAAGGAAAGGGTCCGAAAAAAATAACGACCCTATAATGCGACTGGAACGCGCCCAAATACTGGTGGTGTGTTTCCCACATAAAACACCCAGTGGTCGATCCGCTAAATGCAAATTTGGCTAAGAGAACCATGGAAGCCAACATGTGGAAATCGTCATATGCAATAAACATAAATAAAACATTCGTAAATAATGCAGCTCCATTCTCTCTCCTAATTTCCCCGCTTGAGCCATAGTTATTAATTGGTAACCTCGTATGCAGCGAAGTACATGTATAGGATCCGTTTTTCGACTACCTAAATCTAAGGTGTTATTTATCACCGATGCCCACTATATCACAAAAGTAATAAACACCACGTGTTACTTCCAGGTATGACGTTTACATTGGACTGACTATGCGATTGTCTACTTGCAAATCGATCGAAGCTGGATCCATTTGCAGCTGTGAGTCACAGTGAGTAAATTCGTTAATATCCGGTAAAAATGTATCAGTCTCGAAATGGAGCAACAAATGATGACATAATCATTCATTACTTTTTTTCGAATTAATTGAATTTGTAGCAAAAATTAGACCATAAATGATAAATTGTACTCCATAAAAGTAATAATCAAGCGATTGTTATGAAAAAACTACATTGGCGAATTTTTTTTTCAAAACTGGATCACAAAAGATGGACATAACATCAGTGCTTTCTCCACTTTTTCCATCATTACCCCAAAACCGCTTATCAAAAAGTCATTGAATAGATTAAATAATAAATTAAAATACTGTTAAAATAAATTAATATGAAACAATTAAACATTCTAATAATAAGTACATATCAATGTTTTAGAATATCTGTGTACACACCGATGGGGTTGGCGTTGGGGTTGTTACCCTAAGAAAACCACATTAACCCTGTTTTGGGTAATTTGCCCAGGTTTGGGATTATAACACAATGTTTTATAAAACAACAGTGATAAATAGTCACCATTTGGCTAACACCCCGCCCCCACCTAAGATGATGACATAATACTGGAACACGTCTCTGAACTGAGCAGTGACAAGCCATGGACTGTAATTACTCATGGAAGCTTCGAATTTTTAGGGGATTTGCCCTTCTTAATGTCAGTTACGGAACCTTAGGTCTGGTAGCAGAATTGTCGGATTACCATAAATCAGTAACCGAAACTCCAAAGTGACCTCAGTAAGAAGATGTTTAACCCCCTCCCCAAACAAAACCCCTCCAAAGTTTGTTCTGGTAGAATCACGCGTATATTGGGGTGAAAAGTTGTGTTAAAATCAGTTTACAGTAGAACCTCTGTAAGTTGACCACCCATGGGACTGTCGAAAACTGGTCAACATAAGGAGGTGGTCATTATATTGAACGAGGCTTGCACTGACCGTGAATTGCATGTACTGCATGCACTTACATTATACAGTAATCATTCATCATTCATGAATAATCTTATTAAAATGTTCATAATACAGTACCAGTATTGATAATGTGCTGAAAATGTATCATGTCAGCAATTACAGGTACAGTGTAGTAGGGATACTGAAGGGGTTCAAAATGAACTCTTGTACCTCTATAGAGACAGTTACTGTTAAGGGGTGTGCAGTAGCAGTTTGGCAAGCAGCCAACAAATTAATCATCCATGACTT
>JAQGAF010003669.1:0-16665 GCA_034687865.1 Kryphioiulus occultus
ATTTCTTCAAATGCAGATGATATCGTTATCTACCTAATTATAATAATGAAATCTATTGAGCAAATCTCACAAAAAGTGTGACAAACATTTCAACTTTGAACGCAAAATCAGTTCTCTAGCTGCTGCTAATGTGCCAACATGTAGTAGATGAAAATAAAATGCGAAGCACGTCTTCTCAACTATTTTCAAAATATGGAACATTCTTATATGGCAGCCTGCTGCACTTTAATAACTTTTAAAACCAAAAAATTCATTCGTATAAGGATCGGAGGCGGTTGCAACTGGAAGAAAATCTTATAAAACGCACGAATCAGCACGCACGTGATCGAACGGATGGAATGCAACCAAAATTCCAATAACCTTTTCATATCGGGAAATATCCCGACCAAGTTTTCAGCAGCTTTGAGTAGGGTGTCGCCCATTGCTTTGCAAGCCTAGCTTTTCCTGCCGGTACATGTTTCCAGGTTGCACGTGCCCAGCTGTGTCTTCCACCCACCGAAATGTGACTCAGTGCCACTGGCTGTGATTGGCTGGTGTCGGTGCGACGCAGTCCCTTGACCATACCGATGTACGGAGCCTGGCGAGTGGCAAACTGCAAGCACGCCTCATTTCTCCCTAGTCTGTGCTCTGAATTGGAGCTCGGTGCATGTGCGGAAAGCGCGGAAGTGGATTCCGTCTGTCTGATTCTGGCGAACTCTTTCAATTCGCCGAGTATGACTCGTTCCAAAAAGCCAAATGGCATTTGAGCCCTAGGCCGAGAGCGCTCTCGTTGGGACCCCTCACCCCCTTCGAGCCGCGAAAAATTGATTTCTGGTTTTGCCACGAGCCCGATAAAGAACATGGACGGCGTTTGGAAATCTCCAGGTCTTTGATGCTACCGACGACACTTCCGGTTGTGCCGCGAATTTCAGAGTCATAGAAAATGTGCCGAGTCGGACAAAGTTTCTCAACTTTTTCAACTTCGAACAACTTCTGTTGATGGGAAATGTGCGCTTCGCTAGATTGTAAGATGTTTTGAACTACGTTGACTGAAGTTTTTGGGGAACTGATTTGACGTCGATGAAAATATTCTTCGAGAGCATTGTACCAAACTGAAATGTTGGAACACATCGGCCATTGATTTCAACGCTTTTGCGTTTCTGACCATACGAACTCACGAAGACAGTTCGAACCATCGAATTGGGCCCACTGCCCAATAACGAATTTGCCTGTCAGCAATAACTTTTTTTGCTCCATACCCTCGTTGAGCAGGGGGGTCATTCTTCAGTTGCCCAACGCCAGTTACAACCGGCGACTTTGAAACTCCAATTTGAGTGTGTGGTGAAAGGGCAATAATAAGAGGCCGAATATCCCCTAATTTCACCTGCTGAGAAAGGCAATTACAATTTTGTTTACAATATACCGGTGTACCGTGGATTGTGCCCAGTGCGGTTTTCTTTGCTCGTGCAACCTTGGAAATTTACAATGGCTCGACCATTGGGACCGTTATTAACAACCTGGAGCATTATTGCCACCCTGTTGCTCCTGCTTTGTCAAGGACCTTTGCTGGGAAACGCTCTCCGTTGGCTGTAAGTACGAATGGGAACATCTTTTGGGGCCATCCATAAATGTCAGAGCTGATTTCGTTACCCTGGCCTTATTTCCATATTCATCATATTTTTAATCTTATCATTGGATTTTATTAGAGTTAAATTGTCATCAAAAGTAACTACCGGTATATAAGGTCGTTTAGCATCAGCAAATACATTAGTTGCATATCAGTATTGGTTGGCTCTTAGCCATCCATCACACTTAATTTATGGATGGCCCTCTTGCATTTTGTTGTTGTTGTTCAAAATCCATTACGGCAATTCATATTTGTGCAGTACCAATTCGGACAATCTAAACTCATCCATAAAAATCATATTTGAGTTGTAGTAGCTTGAAGAATGTTAATTTGATTTTTCTGAATTTTTTTTATTAATTACCTTTAGACATAATATACTGTAGGAATGTTGTTCGCACAAATTAATTATTGATCTATCGCACGCAGGACTTTGTGAGAAAACTGCTTGACATTATACAGTGTTAATTCGAATATTTAATTTAACGTTGATATTTTTCAAGGTATACAGTAACATTTTTGCCAATTATTGCCTCATATAAGGTCATATAATTACTGACTTGTCTCATGTCGTCCTTCGAATGGTATTCCTTATAGTAAATATGGGCATCTTTGAAATACGTTTCCAATTTACATGTACATGTATACATGTATATTTTAGAGCGAGTTTGCAATGTTAAAAGTACAAGTGGGTTTGCGGATCCGAGAACATCCAATAGTCAGAAATGGGACAAAATTTATTTTGCCGAAAGGGGGATTTGAACCTAGTTACCCCCTCCCTGGATCCGTCACAGCCCGATGAATGCTACCTTTCTGAGGCCATTCACACCCCATTCGTTGCTTAAATGATGACTGACCAGTTGATGACTTCGTCGTTCAATGTTAAAACGTCAAAATTAGGTTTGGTTCAGGCCCACATTAGCTACAATTGATGATTATAAGCAGACGGCGTACACCTCTGCCCATGCACATGTATACATGCTATTTTTATTTCCTGAACGAAATTTATGCGAAACTTGAACGTGATCGGCAATCACCAACTTGTTTTATAGTATGTCCGACGTATTTAGGCTGAAATAATATAAAAATAGTTGCCAAGTATCTACGTTTGACAATGCTGAATAGACCGACAGATTGGGTGGCTGCCTTATTATGCGAGGAAATCAAAACCGACAAGTGCGACAACGTTTATAAAAAATTGAGAAGTCTTTCAGTTCTGGTTTAATATCCATGGCCTATTTTTACGGTGAGTGCATGCAAAATTGACGTTTTCTGCAAAAATATTATTCGTATTAATAATGCAATCACAAATTTAATTGTACCTGTATTGGAGATCTTTGATCTCGAGAACCATTCATGACATCAACATTTTGCCATAATTTTCCCAACCATGTCACCCGATTTTGGTGCTTTCATGCAAAACAATAAATTCAGTATATGCATATACCGGTATATTCCCACAATAAGTAACAAACATTATGCAGCATACAGTATGTTATTTACCTGTTTCCATGACATGTCTCTTAAAAAGCAACGTTTATGACATCAAGGATTATCCTGGGGTATGGCATGCAGCCTTGGTGCAGGTGATCCAACAACATGGCAACTATAGGCTAGCTGAATGTTCTTCTCAGAAAGATGTTCTTTGGTTTTTTGCTTCCAACCCGTGCTTTAAACGTGGTTGAGTGAAAGACAAAGAACTCCTAGTCTATTATTAAAGGTAAACTAACGCTGTCACCAAATAAAAACAGGTACATGTAGCCTATACTGTATGCACAACAGTGCATCAGCAAAAAATTAAGATATAAACAAAATTTTGAAAAATCGGCGAATAAAATGTAGAAACGTATGCGAAATTTTGGTTAGGTTAAACCAACTGCATCTGCAGCTTTTATGATCGATTTGTCAAGGTATCACACAATGTTCATGTACACCCTGAATGCCTTTCAAATTTGGACACCTCCTTATAGTTTGGATTAAAGGTAACAGCCACCTAGGGCCTTTTCGACTAGCTAGGTAATAAAGGTTAATTGAACACTTCCCTATTCTGGCAAGACATCCCTTAAGCATAGAACTTGCATGCTTGCTTGACTGATATAAGTAACATGCGGATTAAGCACAAAAATTATATTGAAGAGGGATGAATGGAAAGCTATTCTTATAGTTATCCTGACATTACCAGGACAATTCAAACAAAAATTTGAACTTTAAAATAAATGCATGAGGGTAATTTAAGGAAAAGCAAATTTCTTGTACACCTTCAGACTCAGCGGATTCAGAATCTGCAGCAATGATAACTTATCATGGAATGCTTGCATTTACGCGAATCTTACTCTGTCAATACTATACTAAATCTGTAACGCGTTATTTGCGACTTTAAAATACGGATAATCGAAAATACTCAAATGACAATCCTGCTGTATTGCCTTTGCAAGTGCCAGTATTGCTGCCATTTACTGCTTGTGAAACATGATAGTACCGTATTATCACTATATACGTTTACATGTAGACATTAAGCTACCTTATAGGCCTGTTGCTTTCTGGGAAAAAAGAAACCCATCAACCCAGAGGTTCTGGCATCCCAGAAGACAACAGGTTAAAGACAGCTTAAATGTGCATGTAAACATATAGTGCTTATAAGGCCCGCTGTAAAGTTAAATCGTGTTGGAAATGTACATATACACTAATACATGTAAATTAATGCATCTGTCACACTATAACTAAACACGTTGCGTTCTAGTACAAGTAATGGCAATTTACTATATGAAAAAGTATGTTATGACAAATCAATTGCATGCGTAACAGGTAATGTTGTGGACCATGACAGGCTATTGTTCCACAACTAGGACTTTGCCGTGATGTATGAGTGCTGTAAGATTTGCGCAATTGTTAGTTGAGGTTGTTTGAATTGATAGTTGCAGAGGCCGGACCTTTTATGACCAGTAATTAGACTGCGCGCGCAACAGGTAAACATGCGCCATGGCAGCAACCGTTCGGAGGTTTCAAAGAAAAATGAACTTGTTCTCCCTGGGCTCTTATCAAAATTGCTGGTCAAACATGGGGTCAAGGAGCATCCCCAGCAGAAACTCATGGCTTACTTAGCCTTATCATATCTCATTAAGGCACTCAATACCGGCTTGGCAAGTGGTCGGTGACTTTTGAGTCCCACTGCCTCGGGCTGGCCGTTTCAAACGATAAAGGCCGACTGCTACCTACCATGAAAGTTTTACTCACCTTGTTTGAAATTACCGCCTATTGTTCGGGATGGCTGAATAATTCCGACAAAAGAGCCGTTTTCTAAACAAAAAATGGGTGGAGGTATGAGTTCGGAGCAGGGAACGGTTGGCTTTACAATGGCCTGGATGTCAGTTTATAACCGTGTGCTTCTTGCAGGCTCTGCACTAAGGGCCTTGCCAGTGATGGCCCTGGGGGCCTAAACTTGCCAAGGAAAAATTGAGCAGTAACTCTTGACTGAGGTGGTGCCTCATGCACATGTGTGTGCTTCAGAACTTCGTTTTAGCACCGGAGTTATTAATTCGAGCAAATGTGGGTAGCAAATTGTAATTCTTAAACTGCCTCAAGATGAAGGGACTCTTTGTCATTTATAAGTGGTGAAAATTGCCATGGGACCTTTCCACTTAAGCATGGGATTTCTTTGGTGACTTCTTTCTTGTGGATGCGCTTAATACGTGTAAATGGACACTTAACGTCCCCTGCTTTCTCGTTGCATAGCCCTTGGTTAGGATTAACTTGCCCTGCCAATTGAAGGGGGACGCAATTAGACCAATTGATGATAGGCTGTTCAGCACGTGTACTTTATTGATTTCATCCAAGAAATGCCCCCGAAAGCGAAAAAAGTTTAATTTTATTACCTCGCACATGCGTGTCACATTATCCAAATTACCAGAACTATCGCGCATAAACTTTATTTATGGCCGTGGTACATGCGACTTCATGGACTTTGGATTAATTATGCAAGACAATGACATTGTTGTTCTTGCATTTCGATTAGTTGTGTTTCTTCCAGACTTCAGCTAATTCGCATTTTGAAAATGAATGTACAGTATGTACCTCAGTTGTACCAAATATTTCAGTTATTTCCTCCAGTGATGGTGCCTCCAAGGAGAACTGCATGATCCGTTGACCCCAAGTGAAAAATAGGGCCCAAAAAGTACCTTCTTTCAAAGTCTTGTTCTATGGGCTTTCAATCCTATATTAAGGGCCAATGTTTCTTCCTACCTTTTCTGCCCTTCCTCAAACGTCCATTACTACCGATGAGTAGAACTTGCGCAGTGAATCATTGCATTTTGAACAAATTCTGATGGCTGCTTTGTTACATTCTTGGTTTTACATTAGTATATTGCATGCAGGCTGTAAGTGTATACATGTGCGTATCAAGTTGTACCCTTCAACCCGTGTGTTGTGCTGTAAGTTCAACAGGTGGTAGGACTTTGCCGTCCACGCACTTGCATGCAGCCAAGCCTGGGTTTCCCAAAACTACATGTACATGTATCTGCCCTGTAAGAATTGGGAAAAAGGTGAACGCTGGCTGTTTATAAACACAACGTAAAACCAAAGTTAATCATTGTTGTTTTTTGGATAGTGTGGGTATACGTTTTCAATCGGTTTCGATGGCTTACCCCCTGTGGTGTGGGGCGTATCCTCGCTGTAATTCACGCAGGTTTTACACCACAGGAATATTTCAAATCGGATATTAACGCAACAAATCACTTTAGTTGCGTGAAGTACAGGCTTGAGTATTTAAAAGCCTAGACGTTTAATTGAAATGTTTTTTTTCTTTATGAATGAATTAAATGTTAATGTACTGAAACGTTGCAGGAAAGCCGCTATTTTCAAAATTAGAATGCATGGTATTCATGTACATAACGATCCTTCAACCCCATTCCAACTTTTGATGTATACAGTACTTCCGTTCCTGTGCATACAAAGTTATTCCTATCTAAAATTACTAAATCTGCATTTCCCCACACATAACACGAATGAAATCCTAAAATTAGGCAATTTAAGAAATAGCATGGATAGCAAGCAAGAGAAGTAGAGGAAATCCTTAGTGCGCATTTGAAGTTTGCATATAATAATTAAAAAATATGACTATGTATATCATCCAGATTTTCAGATTGAAAGAAGATTGTACTTATTGTTGTTGTTGTTATTATTTTTAATGTATGCATGTTACCAACGCCCATCTCCACGCAATGGGAGACGGTTCATCCTAATGGACGCTTAGGTCTGGTTTTCTATACCTGGCCAAAGCCAGGTGGTCAAAATCAGAGTGCACGTATAGAGGTATGGGTATTTAACATATGTAGTTTGATTGAAAGACAAGTACCCTTTTTGGGGATATCATGGGGTTCGCCCCATGCAGTCTCATTTGTAAACACAATCTTCTCTGTCATCTGGGCGAGACTCCACCTATGTTCGCGTCCGATTGCACAACCAGGCACGACATGAAATACAGGGAGCCAGTTTTTCATCGAGGAAATACTCGAGCACTATATGTGCTGTTGCTAAGTCTGTATCGAAATTGCTTGGCTGCGAGTTCAGGTTATGGAGACTTATCTCCTTCACCACAACACGACTTGTCTGGACCGGAATGAAATAAGGAGTCCGGGAATGACCTGTTCACTTTGGAACCCCCACGAGGAATTCAATCCCCAAGCCTTGAAACGGAAACTCCATCCATTTCCTAATCAAACATATCGATACAGTGTTGCCCTTTTTCTCATTGCACTGCCAATTAATTATTTTATTGATACATCAAAGAGTCAAGAGCTTTTTGGAATGTAGTCTCGCTGGTCTGGAGCTGAGTTTGCTGACAGGGATACAGGTTTTTCAACATGTATTTATGCGAGACAAAATGGGGTTCTTCAATGCAGCATTCAAGAGCTCGAGTATACATGTACATGGATACTGTACAGCGGATTTAACTTAAACTATCCTATACGATCTTGTAAACATAGTTATCGTTAGAAGAAGCAGAAAGTGATTATGGATTTCATTTTTTTAGGCATTGCGCCCCTAGGCAACTACCAACTAACCAATTTCATTTTTTATCAATATATTATATAGCACATGTATCTGTATCATGCACAGGGTTCCCACAGAACCTTGGCATCCTGGAAAACCTGGAAAGTCAGGGGATTTGTAACTGACTGGGAAACCTGGGAAAGTCAGGGGATTTGTAACTGACTGGGAAACCTGGGAATGTCGGGGAATTCATTTTAGTCCAGAAGTTATTTCATATATCGATTATAGAATGTACTGAGTGTTTATGTGAAGTGGTTCTTTACACAATGGAAGAAAACCACAAAATGGCAGATGGGTCCTTCTATTTATTTTCATTATGACAATATGATTATCGAAATAATTATTAAAAAGTATCATAAAAATTAAAGTAAATTCTGAGTATCTGAGTACTCCAAATTAAAAATCCAAATTGAAAAAGTGCATTAATACTTTGATTTTATATGTACATGTATGTGGATTCCTTTATTATTCAAATGCAATAATTTTTGTCATAGTCAATGGCCATATTGATTAAAACATTATTTATATTAATGGGCAGGTAGTTTTTACTTTATATAGGTCGATGGAAAAACTCTAAACGTCAGGGGAAAATAAAAATTATATCCTGGAAAAACTGAGAAAGTCAGGGGCGTTATGTTAATAAAGCTGTGGGAATCCTGCATGCATTAAAATAGCATGCCAGAATTGGAGATATTATTTTCTCAAAACTCGAGGCTTCATTAGTTTAAACGAACCTATATTGATACTCCATAAAAAGGTGAACTAAAACTTATGCGCTCGTACAGATAAAATAATTAACAATAACCCTATAGGAATTTAATTTTATGCATTTTGGTGATGATAAACAAATGCTTCATTTAAGACGCCAGCTGGAATTTTGGTAAAACCTGTGGGCAATAAATATTCAGCATAATGTTCAAACGCAAACGGAACTTAGGTCTGTTTGGTGTGGATTTCAAGAAACACAGGCCAAAATCTTTTAGAGTACGAGTAGTTTCGCAAAAGTAATTTTGTCTTATTTTAATTCACATTTGCATCAACGCCTTGCATGACATTGGTAACAGCACAAAAAATTAAATAGTCTAATCATTCGCCATCTTGATAACGGCTGTTTCATTTAATTCCTAAATAACTTTCTGAAAAACTTGAATTCTCGCCTTTGAGATCTTCGAAACCATTGCATTTTAGGAAGATGTTAAGCAAGTTACAAGAGCTAAATGCAGCAGGCTTTGATTCAAGCTGCGTTGCTTAGAATTGCATAGATTACATTCAGACAGTTTGTGAGATAAGAGAACAATTGATAGAAATTCATGAAAAAAATGTCCCTTTCAAAGCGTTTATCATTGTTGATAAGCAATCGTACGTTTTCATAAACAGACTTGCTTGCACGACATTCTCAAGTTCAGTCGACTTTACAGCCTACTTGTAGAAACATTGGTCATTTTTAGATGTCAGTGCTCTCTTGAAATTCCTCCTATACACAAATAACGAATACATGATAGGATGTAATGTAGAAATTTGCAGATTTGTGTTCCTTTGTAATAACATAAAATGCATGAGTGTCAGTATTGAGTTTCTTTTCTCAAACGATACCGTGTTTTAGGAAATTTGCGTAAAATACGTTTGCATCTGTGGACAAAACCCCACATTGAAATTTTAGTTGAAAATCCTTGTTTTTATGGTAAACCCGGACACTTAAAGACACCTAGCTTCAATCTGTCTTATTGTCCGTCCTTTGGTTTTTGCTTTTTTCTTAATTTTCAGCTATATGATATTTGCATAAAATACGTTCTACATTGATAATGCACAGATGCAAATGATATGAAAATACCTGATAAAACTTCCATCATGCAATTGATGCATTTCCAAATTGAGGTAGCTGCACTTGGTTTTGAATACTCAAATTACATAAAGTGGGAGCTTATTTTCAACTCCACCAATTTACCGTCCACAAGAAATACTGGTATACCACAGTGATATATGAACCTTAATTTTGTTTTGTCAATATTTCATTGGTACACGTACTTAATTTTATGATTAGGGAAGATAAAACAGAACAAATGTTGAGTGAAACTTCATTTAATAGAATTACCTAGTGGTGTGTGGGTTTTTCCAAATGAACGAGTTCGTTGAATAGGATTGTCAAAGAGCCGTTCATGTTTTTATTATGGGCTCTTCTTGGAAAGCAAACTTTTTCAATTTGAAGAAAGATTCGATTGCAGTACTAAACATAGTCCTCATTTGATATTTCCGCTTGCTGCTTAGGAAAATGGCGTAAACATCCATTTTGAACAGCGATGTTTATCATTGAGCACAAGATACCTCTTATATTTCTACATTAAACAACGTGCTTCTTCGGATTTTTTGGTTTTCTTAAATCCTTTGCATATAAACGCGGCCACAAGTCAAACAGAAACTCTTTTCATTATTTCACCGCACCACGTTAAAAACAACAAATAGAAAAGGCGCCAAAATTGTGGCGGGAATTTCATGGCTGCCATATTTCCACGTGTATATTTTTACTCCCCCCGGGTCGTTATAACAGATGGGAGATATCCGGCCTATATTCCTTTCGTCCTCTTGATTAAGCACTCCCCAAAAACCTCGCAGATTTAAGACCGGGGTTTGAACCTGTTAAAAAAAGATGTACAATTTGTTCGAAACCTACGCCATAGTGTATACAAAATCTTATCTTTGGGCGTAGATGGGCACCAACTGGGTCCATTTAAACGAATCCACGTCTGCAGAGACGAGGAATATAATGAGGCCTTTTAACTCTGTTTAACATTTTTTTTCGACTTTTTTCGATTTTATTTTCGTTTTTTGGGTTAAGTCGGAAATGCATTCAAAGAAATCCCAGATTGCACTTTCGACGCAATATGTTTTTGATCTCGTTTTTATTTTTAATTTTCTTGTTAACTTTACTCCTTGAGGAGTTCCAGTTTGCTCCTTTCAGAAGGAGCATTCTGACTGTATACCAGCGATGGATACTTTTTTATTTCTTTTTTAGCAAGATTGGCTTACCTCAGGATTTTACGCAACTTTTGATAAGCATGTTGTATACTAAATCTAAGTATTCTGTAATATATATATACCTTCAGTTTTTATTCCAATGTTAGTTTGATTTCGCTTACTATTGCTAATGTATTGAGTACTTAAATGTTAACGATGCAGTTTAAACATCTGCAACCCTTAACTTTTCAAGTAAATTAACATTAACCAAACTTCGATCAACCATTATGAAATTTGTAACTATCGTATAGGTGATTTTCAAGAATGATTTTTCTTTCAAATGAAATTTTCTTAAAACCATTTTTTATCTCGGTACTCTGATATGATTAATTATGCTCACTTCGGGATGCATTGTTAATTTTCCACGTTAAAACTTCTAAGTTTTTTCTTTAGTAACCAAAGTAAATGACCAGCTGCTTATCCACACTTTGAAGACAGTAACTTCACCACTTCTAACAGCAAATGGTGGCTAATAAATAATATTCGTAAGGTAATTTTTCAGGCTATTCAAAGTAACAACCGGTTTGATGGTATTGATACTTTGTTAGCTGACAAAAGCATACTTCATGCATAATAACTTCGAACCTAATAACTTTGGCATGCTTGAGAAGGGAAAGTACATGTAGGCTATATCCTTTTGTATTACAAAGTTAAATTATTGAGTTGTATATTTTAATCGTCATTGCTATACTATACCACCATCCTTATAATCGCGTTTAAACGCTATCATGATTTCTGGTTTTAAATACACTACATATGATGATGATATTTACTGTTTTTCCTCTGCAAATCGATCCTTGTCACAAACTGAACCCCGACTCCTAGCTCAATTGCCTCATTTATAGGGACGCCTGGTAAAAGACCCATCATTTTTACGGTTCTGCATCGTAAATCTCGGGATTTTTTTTATTTTCGAACTTCAAAGCCATCATTTAGTTCAGTTAAGCAAACTCGGTGTCATTAGATTAATTGCGCAATTATTCTATATATCAAATTTCGATTTAGCTCAAGTGTTAAATTAATAACAGTAATTTTGAATTCAAAAATGATGAATAGATCTGTTTTTGAGAGATTATCGAAAATAATGGGTACAAAATATTTGGCCCGAGCATGACAAAAGAAATTTAAGAAACATGTAAAGTTTTTTAAGACACAACAAGCGTTTTGTTGTATAAATTGTTCACAAGCTTTGATGATTGTCTTCAATATTATAAAAGACGTAATTAAATGACAGATTGTTGTTAGCCACAGAAATTAATCATTCACTCTGAGCTGTAAAGATTCATGCAAGTCAGTGTTTCTGAAAAACCTATTCGCCCCTTATGTCGATTTCTGTATAAAAGAAATTCTCGATATTTCAGATCTAATTTTTCAATTTCCCACAAATATTGTCTGTTTACGTGCGCCTGCATGTAGTTTTTTCTCCAGTGAATACATGTACATGCACAAGCACTTATACAAATTTTATTCTTTGATGCACGTATGTTAACCAAGGCGATTGTCAACGCCATTTAAGGTCAAAATGGCATCCAATCTGTCTGGACATTTGCGACTGTCAGTTAGGCTTTATTTAAAAGGCCTTCATATTATTTCTTAGGCCAGTTTTGCATTTTTAGACAAACAGCTAGGCGGACCTCACATTGTTGTTGTCGCTCTTACAAACAGGAATGAATGGAATTCAGCGATGGAGAAGTATTTGAAATGATGTAGAGGAGAGAGAAGGGAGGGTGCATTCTAATATTGAGACAACTTTTAAGAAAAACTTCAGAAAAATGACAAAAATGTCTTTGTTGTGCCATAGTTCGACATTATTTTAAAGGAGTTTTTTTGCTGTTAAGTGCAAGTCTATACGTTGGCAAGACAAATGCAGAATTTGACTGTTGCAGCAAGGAAAAACTCCCGAAGATTTGCGAGGCTTGGCCACGTCTTATATCCACTCGATTTTATGATTTCGTTAATCATTTGGGACATGGTAGACTGATTTGTTGAGAACGTATTCAATTGATTTTATTCATAATTTAACTGACTGATTTGTGAAAAACACAGTGCAAGTATTGATGTGAACACGATATATCTATCTTTTTGTTGTATATACATGTAAATTAACTAAAACGATTGATTTTTGAAATTACCTAAACTCAAGTTAAAAATCTTTTTATATTCGTCACACAATACCGATTTGAAAAGTACGTGTGCCAGGGAAACATTTATACATGTACAGTACCTGCTGCACCCAAACATAAAACCATGAACTTAACACAAAAAAACTAACTACAGTTGCAATACACATTTGCTGCCAAAAACCTTCAACTAATTCCAAGAACATTAAAACACTAAAACTACCATAAGGATTTTTTCGCTTCGCATGCACCCCTTCAGAAATTCCTCCACAAAATGTTCAAAATATAATTTCCTGTGGGCAAATCGCCATCCTCTCCCTTCCTTATGGCACTGGTAGCTACGTTTTATTCTATTAGCACATTCCTATAACCGTCATCCTTCTATACCTCCTAAATACTGTCATGCAGTGTTCTTGCATGGAAATGTATTTATGGTTAGTCTAAAAGTAAGTGCGCGTATTTTACAAATTATAAATGCAACCCTTTATACAATGGTCTATAGGACTTAAAATCAACCGTTATTCACTGCATGTATTACAGCCATGTCTTGATTTGCGAGCATCTTGAAAGCAAGCTTTAATCTTAAGTTGGAGCCAATAAACCGGAATTGCAAATGGATAATTAATTTCATTTGCTTTTTATAGCGCACTATTTTATTCTTTAATTTCACAGTATATTTTCTTCGGTTGATTTTATTGCAGCTAATTAAGATGGGTAATGCATGTTAACTTCCCTTTTATTTACTAATTGATTGAAAGTTGGCTGCCGTTTAGCATTTTGATAGACGCAGTATAACGTTGAGTTAGTTCCATTCATCATTTGAGCTTTGATGTCACGGCGCCAAAACGTTTCGAGGTTTACTATACTTTACTACAATGGATGCATTTCATGAGAAAAGCTGTTAACTTTGAGGTTTTGTTTTCTTCTTATATTCATATGGTCTTAAAGTTTTCTTTATACAGATGTAGGCAATGTGATCTTAACGTAAAAGTGAATAACTACGGTTACGATAGCATTAACTGGGTTTATGTAGTTTTTATTATGCAGCCTTCAAAAACGAAGGATCATTACTGCATTAAGTGGTAAATAATTTAAAGAGGCCAGAATAACTAGCGTGGAATAATGCTGTATTTACCGTAATGGTTTCCTTGAAATTCTGTCTAAAACATTGAGATTTGCAAGTACATGTACGAGCTTATCTTCATAAAGAAACAGTGGTTCCCATGCGCGTCTTTAGACATGCGTCGAGTGAATTAAGAGTCACAAATCTTAAGGGCCGGACATTAATGACTGTAAAAAATTCCAGTTCATGATGTTTTCGACAAAAGTACTCGATAATTTGGGGGACTGGATCACCCTTAGACTGCTGCTATCGTAAATCAACAAATCCAGTTAGGCCTCACAATGCCTAATGTATTTGTGGTAATTAGTCTTGAGCGTGGCATGACGTTTATGTGCAGGCCACCCATTGTTCGACTCTGGTTGATTGCTAGAGAAGCTGCCTTTTCGACAGACCCGAAAGAATGTTGTCAACTCTTAAGACAACAATGTAACCAAATATGAAAACCACTGCATGCACTTCAGTTTGCGTGTATTCTATAGCAGTAGCATTTTTTGCTCGAGAAAAACTTTCAGACGTGTTGAATACCATCTGTTGTAGTTTTCCTTTGCCTTTCTGAAAATTCTTTATCAAGCATTTAATGAATATACTGAGAATTTAATTCATATGCAGGCATATCTGGAGATTCACTGACTATTTTATTACCAGGGCCCAAGTTCACAAAATTTGAGGAGTGAAGAATTTAGGATGAAGAGTGATGTGCACCTCAAGGGTCGTCAACCAGGTTCATATAACCCTTGTGCATGACGCATATTTCACTCTTCATCCTCAGTTCTTCACTCCTCATGTTTTATGAAATACGGCACATGTGTTTGTAGGTTTTTGGATGCCGGTGATATTAGATATTGGTGATGTTTGTGAGAAAAATTGAAAATTCCTATAACGTTATTCAGAGAATAAAGGATGATTGTTTTCATCCTTTATTGAGCACGAAATTAAAGCACTTAGAATTAAAGTCGTTTTGCCTGAAATTCAAATGAAATGCGTCCATGGAAGACGTGGCACTTTTTATTTTTATTTAACAACCTTTATATTAACTTGTTTCAGCATTGTCTGTTCTCGACTTTTGTGAAATCATTTTTAACCGTCTTAGCTACGACCTATCGTGCTGAGTCTTTCTAAACGTGTTAATTTCGGGGTAATTAATACATTCTGGGACACCATGCACGATTTCGAATATATTTTTCAAAGGTTTAAAGTTGTTAATTTCTTGGGAAAGGGGCGACTTTGCTCCATATAAACTTTAAATAAGTTGAATAGAACTTTTAGAAGATGAAATTAATCGATATTACACTTTGAATTACACTACGTTTTTGTAATTTAATACCTTCTTCAGGCGCTACATTACAAATATTAAACAAACAAACATGGATTGCTCTTTCCCATCAAAAACGAAGCCGAGCATGAATATGAGTACCAAAGTCTGTTAAAAATGATTTGGCAAAGGTTGAAGACATACAGAGATGATCCATAAAGGTTGTGATAATAAAAATTCATTCGATACGTGGTCTGGCGCCGATAAAATAAACCTACTTTTCGAAACGTACGCGTGTCTGGTAATTTGAAGTGCGTGATAGCCCAGAATGCATTTCGTTTTAACAATTTCTCGAATACACATTATATGAAAGGTTGTACGCCAAAACGTTTTTTGACGCCTTATTCAGACCTTTGTTGACCGAAATTCTAGCTGCTATTCCTCGAGTTCCACGTTGGAATCTGCAAGTTTTCAAAGCGCATGGCTGGCGAATCCCCACGTACAGTAAGCTAAGCCCCGTGGCACAAAAACTCTGCTTGTGTCCTTGGCTACATAATAGATTGGAGCCTGGGGGTTTCCCATTACCGTGTCACGAATAACCCGTTTGCTTCGTAGGTGGAATCTTCAGGGAGATTGTCTTCCACCAGACGTTTTGCGCAGTTGGTGGGAATCAGTGCAGGTTATGTGTTTCTCTTTATATTCCTTTCATTCTTGACCTATTCAAATGTCATCGTCGGTGATTGATTAGACTTGGGGCCCCCATGAGTGATTAATTTCCCATTTATCACAAAGGCATGCGGAGCAGGAAGACTGCGAGTGGTGGAGGAAAAGGAAGCAGCGAGCAATGAGAATGAAAGCTGGAGGTGCCATTCTAATCGACTTTTCTCCCTTCCATATCATTAGTTACATTCTCGCGTGTAATTGCGACCTTTAAGCGAAAGAACCACCTAAATTAAACGCCAGTTGAAAACTTTCAATTCGGCTGATTGCATGCGTTTTCTTTGCAACAAATGTTCTTCTAAAGAAAGCAACACGTGTATAGCGAGGTGTTACAAATTCGCGGGGCAAACAACGTATTTTCATTCGCATTATGTTGTTATTTGTGCGAATTTAGCCATCAAAAGGTGTTGTGCTGTCGACATCATCAAAGGAAGCCACTTGGCCACAGATTTAATCCTGAAGAATGAAGCAGCATTTCACAACAAATTGGAATACAACTTAATGGGGAGAAGGAACTCTTGATTTAACAATCAATCCCAAAGTAAATTTATGAGATGCAAATTCGCATTAACATTTTTTTATTCTTTGTATTATTTTGGATTTTGAGTTTTGAATAGTTTTCAGGCTGATAGCCATAGCTTTCATCCTTTTCAATTTTGGCTTTTTTGATAGATGGACATTAAGAGAGTGAAGGAGTTAAATTCAGAGTTATTCCTCATGTTATCGTCATGTTATCCTCATGTTACATTTTATTTTATACTACGTTTTTTAAAAACACGCAAATCAA
>JAQGAF010003670.1:0-16691 GCA_034687865.1 Kryphioiulus occultus
AATTCGCTCATTTTTATCATTTTCCCTAATGGAGGATTCGAAAAACACGAGGAATGAGAAGTTTTTGAAGAAAATGTCTAAAATGATGTACCATCTGGTATGAATAGCGAAAATGTAGAGGAATATTCTTCCAAATTTTCGATATTCATTGACGGAAAGATTCTAATAGCAGCCCAATGACCCAAGTTGCTACACTATCTGTGAGTCAAACAGTTGAGAAACCAGCAAAAAGTCTTGAGATGACAGAAGCACTAATAAGTTTCTTGGTGGACGGTATAGATCAATTGATTTTCAAATACTGTACAATACATGCATTAATATGAGAATTTCATTAACAAATTTACGCAGAAAAATTGTAAGCAAACCAATATAAGTGTTTTTTTAGCTGCAAATACATGTAGCTTTGTAGAGTTAAATTATGCGATGGATATGTGCATAAGAATTCAAATTTAAAAATAGATCACCTTTTCTTGTCATTCGGCTATTAGAATCGTTCGGCTATTGTTATCGAAATAGCCTGGGGCCAAGGTGATCCCATTAAGCGGATTCAACTGTACATTCTAAAATTGTTCCAGTTACACATCCAATAACATGCCAGTATTTCCGAAAGATTTTGGAATACATCTTTGTTGTTCAAAATAAAAGCAACAAAAAGTACACGATATAGTGTACAGTCCATTTAACTAAAAAAATTGGGCTCACGTCATCAGCAATGGTTTGGGCCGGTTGGAAATCCCAGATAGATTTACTGGAACAAAAATTCTATATTCACGTAATAAATATTGTCATGGCAAACCCAACTCCAAAGAAAATGTTGTTTATTCAAATTTCTTGTACCAGTATTTTCGTAGGCCTGTTGAGTAAAAAGAAAATAGGCCAAATTGATAATTATGTTATTTTCAGAACACCATGATTACACCACCAAATGATTATATAATCATTGGCCCAAACAATTTCAAATTGAGTAATTTTTTATCATAATTACTGTATATCACATGATGAATTTTGGCACAAATTTTAATAAAAAAATATGCAGGTATTAAATGATTGCTAAGCTTATAGACGAAAATTATGAGAGAAAAAAACGCTACGCCATAGATATACAGTAGGTGCACGAATCCATAAGTCCAAATTCTTTAATTGATTATTCTCACAAAAAACCTTACGAATTATTGTAAAGCATCCTTAAGCCTTAAAGGTGATGGGATTACACAATATCACGAAACATTGCGATACTAGGCTCAAAGCCCAATTAAAAATGAAGAACATTTGTTTTAGAAAAATTGCATGTTTGGCCAATTTAGTTTTTGTGGACGATCAAGTACGAGGGAGGATCAAAAAGTCCTGTTGTTTATTTGATGATTAATTAGTGGAACGTCTCAGCATTGCGTCATTTTCTTTTTCGCAAAACTTTAGAACGCCTTTAATAACGCCAACGGTTGGCATGCAGTGCTTATTATTGGAAACAAATTGCTTAACATTTTTGTATACATGTATTTCAATTTTGTATACAACGTTCCTATCATTAATTATAAAATAAACAACATTACGACTGTTTGATCTACCCTAGTAAATGTAGAAAGGTTATACAAGAGGTTTCAAAATGCAACATGCTTCTTATTATAGACCAGGTTATGTTATGCTGTGTCGGTTTTCACTTGTAAACTTGTTATAAAAAGTCTACTTGACTACGTGGGTTATCAACACTAAGATATCAAATAACATTTTTTATTCTCATTTTCAAATACGTTGTATAACTTTGTTACGTAAAACACATTTGGAAATATTGTACTATGCATCCATAACAGTTTCTATAGGATGTCATATGAAAAATTGGACAACAAAGTTAACAATCTTTTATGGTGCAATGTTCTGTGCGTATATCCAGCTATACAAGGCCCTTTTAGCTTTACCCGTAACATGACATATAACCTGCTACACGCTCGTTTAACAAGTGGTATATAACTTTCATATAGTTCTTTGTCGCGTTTTCTTATACATGTATGGTGTAAACAAAGCTTTAAAGTCTCGCGAAATCCTGGCAAAATTACTCTGAATTATAGGTCATACAAATTTGAAATTGTCTCAAATCCTTTGGATGCTGACAACCGATCTGAACACTTCGAAATCAAAAATCTGGCCATTAGGTAAGATTTTTGAGTAATCTTGCCTTTGTAGTATCAGCATTATTAATCTATATATATGTAAAACATTCCGAGCTTTAACATTTTCTTGCAATCTTAATAAATGATGAAGCTTACCCAATCCTCTTCAGATATCTGCAGGTTCCAATCAGCCCAGCCTACCCTGTCAACCGGCTGTTTCTATGTGCATATCTACGCTTGTACATTCCGCATATATGGTACTATATTCTATTATTGCTCACTTCTAATTGGCTCTTCGCAGAACCTCGAAGAGTTGAAACCTTGAACCCCAAAACGGATTTTGATATTTTTTGCAGTGTTTTTTTGAAGCTTTTTTGCAATTGCAGACTTGTAGATGAGTGGGCGAAGGGGGCAGCTTTCATACACCCCTGATCACCCTAATCACCATTGCCAATGCTGGACCCATTTGCAAACTTGGCACACTTCCATTGATACATATAATTGATTGTATTCCAAGTATCCGATCGCTCATGAAACTATTATGTGAAAAAAGAAATAGATTCCCGGTTCAAGGCATAAACGACAATAAAAATAGCGCACTGGCCGCAAGAATGTGATACAGCACTATACTGTAACTGGGTTGGAATGCCGGTAGAATTCAAAGGCGTTATGAGCTGTGCTATTGAAATGTTAATATTTTAATTAAACAATTCAATATCTAGCATATTTGATGACGAAAAGACCATCATTGTCTTGGAATTCACACAATTCAATATTTATAAATTGAAATTCTACTCACGAACGAATATACAGAATCTTTAACATAGGCATGCACATGGTTTAGAATCGAGATGGTACACGTTCAGTGCATAGAAAAGCTGGCCACTGTTTTACTTATAGAGGTGTTCAGCGGATCCCTGGGGTACTGTGGAACATTTTCATGGGTTCCGCAACCCCACTCCACCCTACATGTACTGTATGTCTAAGTAGCAGCAACAATGGTCGCAGAACCAAAAACTTAGCTCCTCCCATACAAAACAATGGTGTCCAAGTTGAAGAAACTTAGTTTTCAATTTCTCACCGGTGCCGCCAAGTGAGTTACTTTTAAATCTAGCTGGTAGCAAGTTCCAGATGAGAGAAAAATCACCCGTCATTTTGAACAAGTTTTTTTGCCACATAGACGGAAATGGCCCATTTTTGCAAACGTTTATTTCCCACACCCATATGGAGAGAACAGTCATGTTGGAGACCGGTCTGCATTATCAGACAATTGGACCAGTTTTCTTGCATGGGTTCACAAAAATCATCTAAAATCAAGTGATCTGTAGTGTAGAATAAATCTCTATTTATCCTTTTATGTACTGTGGTGTAGACCATAGAGTAAATTTCATTTCCTATACTATATTTTATATTGTCTTAGCGAATACACCCCTTTAACTTTGACTATTTTGATCTGCGCTATAGGTGTCCGACATAAAGAGGTTTCACTGTAAGGGGGGAAATGAAATTAAGACTGAACGTTATAAGACCTCAGCTTCGGTTTCTCAATATCAGATAGGTTTACTTACATCCATGTTATCAAACTTGTCTTGACAATACCCAAACGTAATAAATCTATTCAAAAAATTTAGAGCCTAAATATTCTATTGAAAGCGTATTAAATGATGAGGCTCGCCCAATCCTTTACATATACAGCGTATTTGCAGGTTCGGTAATCAGCCTTGCCTTCTAATGTTACATTACATCAGGTGCATGTTTATCTACATGTATGTTTGTTTGTTTGGTGGAGGTTAAGGGCGCAATGCCTACAAGGCAAAATTGCGCCCAGACGATGACGAAAAGAACAGTCGCAGGAAAGGAGATCAAGACCAACTCACACTAGTGTGTAACTATGAATAAGCTTCACGTGCACTTCTGAATAATACGAAATTCGACACTACAAATATGAATTATGACTTATAACTTCATGAACCAGTATCATTTTAATCATACAGTATTTGTTACCCCGTATATTTTAAACTTGGACGCATGTCTAAGATTTTTCAATGTCGAAAAGCTCAATTTCAAACCCGGCCAATAAACATACTGTATGTTATGTGTAACCCTTTATCGCTTTTAATCTGGACGCACCATTCTAAGTTTTCAAGCCCTCTTCAGCATTTGTAACAGCACCATTTTTGAAAAGTGTTAATATTGGATTGAATTTAAATACGTTTCACACAGTTTTACAATACATATTCCATTCTTATAAACTAACTACAGCAGCAGCATTAATTTAATTTAGTAAAAGCATTTTAATGCTCTTGAGATTTTTTAGAAATTTTAATACTGAAAGCAACAACGAAGGGGTTATTTTGTGAAAAATTAGATTAGAAATAATGGAATATAAGGTGGACTCGTCTGCACCAAATGCTGTGCCAATTATGCAATTAATAAGGGTTATATGGTTAGACTTAACACGTGTTTATTGGTCGTACTCCGGCCTATATGTACATAAATGCAAGTGTTAAGTTATTAACTAGCGCAAAGTTCGAAACTGTTTAATAAAAAATGGTTTCTGGTTCCAGATGAATCATTTCAGTTACATACGATGGTATATTGTACATAATGGTCAATAGAACAACGAACAAAACCGTGCTACACGATTTTGCTTGTTTACCAGTAATTTATTGTTGAATTAATTTGAATTTTTTGGCATACTTGGACATCAACAACATTTCATTACTAATCATTGGAATATACAAAAGCATGTACATGTACATGTATTTGGAATTTTACCAAGGAAAACATTTTTGGAAAGACTACCGGTAATAATTGAATGACAATAAAAATGAAATTTATAAATCGATAATTTCTCACAGCATTTTTTAAAAAGTAAAACACGTGACGTTTATATGCCCGAACTATTTTTTTCTATAATTGTGGGGGGTCTCGTCCATTTGTGATGGGTTTCGTGAACTTGATATGCCATTGCCATTTGGTCTAGGTGACAAATACACCGGAAGATGGCGCCACAGTGTATACCCGTGGTACTAAGCGTCGCAAAGGCGCAAAAATTCAAACCAATTTTTTCCATTTGATACTGAAATACATCGAAGAAATTTTATCTTTTTAAAAACGTATTTTCCCATTAAATGGCCTCGTGAAATTTACAGTTTTTAATCTACTCTTGTAGGCGTTACCTAAATTCCGTCGTATTTTTAAAATTATTCTTTTGTTATTTCATACGAAAAAAAGATTCAGCGATGTTCTGGGGAACGTGTTGTGAAAATGTGTTACTAGTTTTATTATCATTACAACCTGTCTTGTAACTTGGTGTGCGCGTTGTCTGTTTGCAACTTGTCGGTCTTAACTTTAAACAAACTTACTGCCGTCCGATCGTGCTGAATTTTGGAACACATTGTATTAAAATTATGACTGGATGTTGCTTCCTTCACCAGTTTATTAGCAATCATAAACTTCCAAAAAAATACATTCGATTAATTTTGCTAGCCCAGATTTCGAAACATACAAGTGTCTAGTAATACTACCTTCTAAATCGTGTGATTTGAAAGCTCGAAAGCGCCCAGAAAAACTATATTCGAAACGAACTGGTGTCTTTTACAGCCATTCATTTAACTTGATATGAGCGTTAATGTTTGGTTTTATTGAATAACAGTGATACAACATTATCAATGGTTTGTACCCGAAGAAACGAAGTTTATATTGACGCCTTATTTCAAATCCGAACAGCTTAGAACAACTTAGAGCAGTTTTTAGTACAATTACATACATTCCAAAAATATCGTTTAAATTTATCTTTATTTCATTTAACACGATTTGGGGCGTAATATATAAAGATTTGAGGTAAAACATTTAGATAACGATTTCCTGACGTAGAACTCCCAACACCTCAATCATTACATAACATGCCAAGTTTCGAAAAGTTACAAGTCCTTGAACTCACTTTTAAAGGACAAAATGTCATGAAAGCTAGGGCGCTTTTGCTTTAAGACAGTATACTAAAATTGTCGATTCAAGGTTCAACACATGGCGACCAAATAACGTAAAAAAAATCAATGACATATTGACTCTGGCAACATTGTTGGTCTTTCTTCTAATTGCTTTATTTTGGCACAAATTGTAATAGACAGATTTACCCATAACCAGGAATAGACTATCAACTTCTCAAACGATGTAAATAAAATTTCAGAAAGCGCTTAATTGGTTTAACAGAGGGTGTTTGGTAAAATTCTCCAACAACCAACTGCAATAGCAACAAAATAAGCTTAACTTCATATGAAATAGGGGCAAAGCGTTACTAGTTGACGAAAAACAACAAACAAGTAAACATACATAAGCGGTACATCGATCGCCCTCGATGCCACCGCGGCGCTCCTACTACTGCCCATATGGAAAAAATATGTGGAAAATATTTTTTTTAAATTATATCATATATGTGACATATGCCAAAATTGGCCCAATCCCATGTATTCATAATATATTATAAGTGTTGTTGAAATACATTGATAATATATTGTGTCATCATTGTCATGTATAAAATAAGTGCAAAATATATGGGGAATATATTGCTCAATACACTTTTTTCATTAATGCAATAGGGATCGAACAGGGTACCTTTGGTTGAGTCACATACATACATTTTCAGCCACCTATACAACTGTACAAGATGGAGATGCAGTGTTAAAACTTGGGGTTATAATTTGTCGTTTTTTATGTACTATTTCTTGATTTAATTGTATCCCAAATAGCCCAATTTGTTTTGCACAAATATTTTGGTAACAACATAGAATGTAGACATGCATTATATTCATAATTTTGTAAGAATATATTTTCCATAGGATATCATAATATATAATTGAAAAATATATTCTTAATATAATGTCAATATATTTGTCTTTGTTATAAATTATTACCAAAATATTTGTCATACAATGTATATTACAAATATAATTCCCCTTCTAAAATATATGTGTAATATATTAAGAAAATACAGTATATATCAGTATATGTATAATATATAATCCATATATTTTTACATATGGGAGCAGCGATTCCAAGCAAGACAAAATCGCTACAGGCATAGCCTCCTAGATATAACAGGCATATAAAGTTGAGTGGATGTCCATGGAAGGAGTTATCATTTGTCGTGTTGTCATTTATCAAATCAGAAATATCATGTTTATGTGCAGAAATAAACAGCACTTACATAAAACCCACTTCAATCAAGACCAGTGGGTCACGTACAGTATACCGGTACATGGCCATACAAATCCTCTGCTTCTTAAAAAAGATGCACGCACCTTTACAAAAACCAGATACAGCATATGCAAACAACGTAACCGTAGTAACTGCCGTCTCACCTTACAAACGACGCCCAAATTATGGTGTCGCCATTTCCACTATTGCCAGCAGAGCACATCGTGCGCAATTGGCTTATATTGGGTACATGCATTAAAAATAGTACAATTTGAGTTAAGTATGAATTTCCCGCCATTTCACAAATGCAAATTAGTCAACAGGGATTGATGAGCTTGCGATAATACTGTTAAACGCAACCAATTGGTTGAACTTGCAATCTGTAGCTGTTAACAGTTGGGGGCATGGTTGTCCAATCAGCGTCCTCAGTCGACGTTTTCTCGATATGGAAAATTGTTAACTACTCAGACCTGTTACATCTAGGATTCTATGCTGCAGGGTACAGCTCATTGGCTTCTTTCCCATCTTGGCTCTCCATCACCACTTCCCTTTGTCCTCCATCCATGCGTCTTCCGCTCAACCGGAAGTAGCCCCAGAGGCGCTGCTTGGCAGGTTTGCTCATCATCCACGCTGCGGCAATGAGTGGGGTGCTACAGGTGGGCAGGAAGCCAATCCAGACAACAACTACATAGGCGAGGTCAAACCGTCCCGTGTTGTCCTTCGTTTCTGGGACAATGTCCTTCACCAGCTTCATGATCTCCAGGGGGCAGATGCAGGCCCCGAAGATGGCCACCATGGCCCCGAGGTACTTCTGGGTTCTCTTCTCCTTGGCTGGGTCGAAACCTTCATCGGCCATCCCCGGTGGCCTCTCCAGGACCTTGATCTCTCCTGCAATCCGGACATAGAGGAAAGCAACAACGGCCAACGGCATTACGTACATTACGATGAAGAGTCCTCTGAGGTACTCCTCCATGTCATCTTCGACGTTAACCAGGCACAGGCCAACGCCTTCCAGGCTGGGACCCAGAAGGGCACCCAGGTCGAAATACTTGACGTAGATGGCAAAGGGCAGCACGACGCAAAGGGCCAGCAGCCAGGTGGCCAGGGCGCAGAACCGGCGCGGCACCCGGCCGCTCAGCGGGAACAGAACAACCCGGTAGCGGTCAACGGCAAGCACCAAGAAGGTGAGGGTGGAGGCGTGGACAGGCACACTCTGGAGGGCCGGAAGCAGGAAGCAGAGAGGTCTGCCAAAGAGCCAGTTAAGCAACAGGAGGTTGGTCAGCGTGGGAGGCAGCACAGCGACGCTCTGGAGCAGACCGGAAAGTGCCAGGTTGGACAGGAAGAAGAAGGTGCTGTCGTGCAGGAGGCGCCGGCGCAAGATGGTTGTCATAAGGCAGCCGTTGGCGGCAGCACCGGTGACCCCCAGCAGCGCGTACAGCAGCACCACGACCGGATAGGCCTGGAGCAGCGCCCGGCGCACGTGCGGTGACCGGAAGTCTCGTGTGTCATTGTGGAAGAGCTCCAGGTAGCTGATGAGCAGATGCAGGTGGTGGTCCGGCATCTGCTCTGCGTCTGCCATCCTCGCCATCAGGTGTTCTTATGGATGTTCTGTGTTGGGACACTGGAATGTCAAAGAGTGCATGGGTCGCTTTAATGACCCAGTGTTCTGCTGTGGAAACTAATGGCCCAATGTTCTGCAGTGGAAACTCGAATGGACCATGTGTTCCGAAGTGGGAAGTCGAATGTTCCAATGTTCTGTTGAATACCCCAGTGTTCTAATGCAGGAACTCGAATGGCCTAAGTGTTCTGGTGTGTTTACACGAATGTTCCAATGTTCTGATTTTTGAGAACCCAAATGGCCCAGTGTTCTGCTGTGTAAACCCGAATGGCCCAGTATTCTGTTGGGTGAACTCGAATGGCCCAGTGTTTTGTTTTGGGAACCTGAACGGCCCAAGAGTTCTATTGTGTGAAGTCAAATGGTCCAGTGTTCTGCTGTGTGTGAACCCAAATGGCCCAGTGATCTACTATGGGAACCCGAATGGCCCAATGTTCTAATATAGGAACTCGGATGGCCCAAGTGTTCGGATGTGCTCACACGAATGTTCCAGTGTTTCTGATTTTTGAGAACCCGAATGGCCCGGTGTTCTGCTGTGAGAACTCGAATGGCTCAGTGTTCTACTATGGGACCCCGAATGGCCCAGAATTCAACTATGGGAACCCGGATATCCCAAGTATTCTGATGCGTTCACGTGAATGTTCCAATGTTCTGCTGTGTAAACTCGAATGGCCCAGTATTCTGTTGTGTAAAGTCGAATGGCCCAGTGTTTTGCTTTGGAACCTGAATGGCCCAAGAGTTCTATTGTGGGAACTCGAATGGTCCAGTGTTCTGCGGTGTGTGAACCCAAATGGCTCAGTGTTCTACTACGGGAAGCAGAATGGCCCAGTGCTCTACTATAGGAACTCGAATGTTTCAAGTGTTCTGATGTGTTCACGCGAATATTCCAGTGTTCTGATGAGTGTGAACCCAAATTATACAGTGTTCTGCTGTGGGATCTATTAGTCCAAGGTTTGGCTGTGTAAACTCGAATGGTCCAGTCTTCCCGTTGTGCGAAGTCGAATGGCCCAGTCTTCTGTTGTGTGAAGTCGAATGGTCCAATGTTAATTCTGCTCTGGTTACTCGAATTGTGTAGTGCTCTACAGTAGGAACTCGAATGGCCCAGTCTTCTGCTGTCGGAGCTCGAATGGCACAGTATCCTGATGTGAGAATTCGAATATTCCAGTGTTTCGATGTGAGATCTCGAATGGCACAAGTGTTCCGATGTGTTCACGCGAATGTTCCAGGTTCTGCTGTGTGAACTCGAACCTTCAATAGGTGGCAGACAGACTAGTAGACGGAGCTGACCACAAGCTGGATAATTGACTCGAGTGTTTTCCTGCTGCAAATGTGTTCATGAAAATGTCCGGGTGTCGCAGGAGCCGCCACGGATGCCATCAGGTGTCCACGTGTGATCTTATGACTTTTGGAGCCATGTGTTCATTCTTCATTTGCTGCCTATCAGTTTAAAATTTAATAATGGTTCAAAATTCCCATTCGAGTTTTTTACTGGTGATTATGTGCATCCACAATGACGTATTTCGTGTATTCACTCATGCTTTCATTCGATGTTCCACGTAAACTTGTGAATTGCATTCCTCTCATTTTAGTGGATAGTATCGTCTTAACAGCATGATGTCACTTCCGGTTCCTCGCTACTATGACAGTAAAGTTTCAATTGGTCAAATTACCCAGAAGTAGCAACAGCACTCCCAGTTTCTCTCCAGATCTGATGAAACAAATGTGAAGAATATGACGTCAGAAATACGGTTTCCATCTGCTAATTAATATCCTCAGTTGAATCCATCACAGAGTCATTAACTCGATCCAGAGGATGTTAGACTTCGCCCCTGCAGTTATCTTCTCTGATTTATATGCAGCCTTCGCAAATGATAGATGGTGTGATTGATTATGACTACCACATAGTTCAAGTGCAATCTCTCCAAAATGGCTCAGATCAGCGCTCTGGAAAGGAACAAAAAAATGAGAAAAATCAGAGAGAGGTACTATTAGGAAATTGAGTCGTTAGAAAAACGCATGCTGATGGAATTTAATGGGAAAAAACGAGTCGAACAACCAAGGTAAAGTTTGCCTTTTTGGCGCCTAGGGATTTCTGCATGATAGAAGCGATTTTCTTGGAAAAGAAGAACAACGAAGGTGTATTGAATGCATTAAGAGCTTTTCTTCAAATCACGCTGGATTTTGCAAGCTGGATGCGAATCGGTTGTTTCAAACGTGACCCAGGGGCCTCCAAGTGGCCCTCGGAGGGGTCTTTATGGCCCATGAAACATGTGCTGTGCTATCGTAAATCTCTTGCTTCTGGTTAAATGTTTGGTATTCTAGAATGCATTCACCACAACCATATGCCGCACACAGCCACACCATTACGGGTTATGAAGTAAAATTTCATTGGTAGCAATGGACAGTTTTATCGTTTGCAAATACTTGGACCCATAGATAACACTGGAATAATTTTTGTTCAGCTCTGTTTTTCGACTCTGCAGTAGAACCCCTCGTAACTTGACCACTCAAGGGAGTGTAGGCTGTACCAAACTAGTCAACGTAAGGAGGTGGTCAACAGACGGAACGAGGCGTGTACTGACAAAGGATTTTAATTCCGTGAACTGCATGTATTGTACTTCTTAGGTTTCCAGAAAGCATTCATTTCATCGAAAAAAAAAATGAGTCAAAAAGGGACTTAGCGTTTTATTCGCCGAAAACGCACCACGAAAAGGAAATTCCGAAAATTTACCATTATTCGTTTCGTATGGAGTTTTCGTTTCGTATGGTGCGTATTTTCCGTAAGAAGGAAAAATGAATCAGTGTGACTACCTCTTCAGTAGATATGTCCCTATACAGGATGGCATAGGAAGCCACTAATGCATAGGGATAAAGTGAAGTTAATCCCTAGATGATCTGGCATCACAGAGTTTTCGTTTGAGAATTCGTAGCCTACGAATAAAACCGATTTATTAGTAGACCGAAAGGAATTTTCCCCGAAAACACAGGAAAAATGGTGTCTATGACGTAAAGTAAACAAGTTTTCGGCGAATAAAACGCTAAGTCCCTAATCTATATCATAATTTTCTTGGAAACGAAAGTACCAGTACGAAAGTATACAGTACCAGTATTGCTAATGTGGTAATGTGCTGCAAATTTATACAAAAATTACACTGTACAGTAGTACTGGAATTTTAACACAGAAACATTTTAATGTTCAGTGTACTTACAAATCTGGGCATTTCTCAACAGCAAATGACTAACTGAACTTCCCCATGCACATTTACAAATTTCATCCTGTAAGATTAGAAAGGATAAGTAGACAATTACCCTACCTGTTGTGGTAATAAACAGCACACATCTCGAATTGAGAATGAAATTCAAAAGGAAATTTTCCATATTTACTGCCCAGCCCCCTTATACCATAGTGGTCTGAGGGTACTGAGTTGAAGTGAATTGTAGTCCAAAATGAACTCTTCTACCTCTACAGAGACAGTTACTGTTCAGGGGTGTACAGTATGTTTTGCAAGCAGCATATAAATTTAATTATCCATGACTTTACTTATTTAGACCATGCTGATCAACGTACAGAGTAAATTGCTCTGGTGTGTCATAGTCCAAATGATCAACATAAAACATTCAGAGGTGGTCAACATGTGAAGTCGTCTTCCACTGAGTTCATGTGGTGGCTGTCCGGTCAGTTACAGTGTGGTCAACGTAGGGAGGTGGTAAACATAAGAGATGGTCAAGTTTGGAGGTACTGCTTGTAAATAAAAAAAATGAAAATGTTGATTTCGCCGAAGTCAGTTTGTTCGTGGAATCGATACCAGTTTTCGTCGAAAGGATTAGTTTTATTGAACAGGAATATTTTTCTCACCACCAGTTATGGCACGAGCTCTTTCTGAATTTTGTCAATGCCAATATAGCGTTTATGATTTAGCTTATCCCATAAACATCTCATTACAACATATACATGTAAGACGGGATTATAAAATTTCTATAAATAAGATTTGGCTGCGTGGAAATTTGGTTAGTTTTTAATGAAATTATGGTTGGCTCTCATGCCTTCGCAGAGGCTTGTTAGTATTACTCATGGGAATAATTATGTCACTTTTCATTAATTTTTTTTTGGAAATACGCTACATAGACTACTTTAGTATAGTCCCTGCGCCAAATGTGCACATAGTGTTTATGACACCATTGGTAGCTTTCGTAATTTATCCTTTTCATTTTTTTGTAGTTTTTGTTTTGCATAATTTAACAAAAGGGCTATAAGAAAGTGGGCGTCTTATAACAGCTCGGATGCTAGCAGTGATTGGCTTCCGTTTAGGGGTAGCTAAAGCTAACATTACACTGCTTGGTTAGTTACAGTAGGTATACACAAAAAAATGACAAAAGCAAATAAAAATAATACAACATAATCGCCACAAATAAAACTGTTGGTAGTACTAATAAAAACAATCACAAATTACCCGAACAACCTAGATCCTAAAACTGCCCGTTTCTGAGAAACAGGGGCCCGTTCCCTAAACTGCCAAATTTACAAATGGTCAAGCGATTATCCAAATAAAAAGGTGATAGTACTCATGAAATCAAACAAATGTCCCAAATAACCTACTAGAGGTTCAGACACATATGCATATGTTTATATGAAACGGGCCGTTTCGGACCTTGGTTATTAGGGACATTTTTGCTTGCTTTCGTGAGTACAACTACCCATGTCATTTGTGACCATGACTTCTGAAATGTACATTTGGAGCAGGAACATGTACATGTATATTACATCCAGTACATATTTTAATTTTCAAATAACAATGACTTACAGTCTGCCTAACATGCACCTTGAAAAAATCTCTTCCTATGTTACCCTTTTTAACTTACCCTCAAAAACTGATTTGCCTTCATCTGGTTCCATGCAGTTTCTAAACGAGCACGTTAAAGTAAACTAACACTGAGCCAAATAGTGCATGATCTTCCCATTTCAAGGTCCATGCTGATGGCCAAAATACTTTACAATAAAAATAAGCGTTTTCCATGTTACGCTTTTGTTTCGATATCCATTACACCGAGGGCAAGCATACACTTCAATGTTTACAAATGGGAGATTTTCCAGTAATAAAATTCCCCAAATATTTATGCAACAAACTGGCTTACATGAAAAGCCCATCATTTTTGTGTACACAAAACCATTCCCAGTACATAAACGAGCTTTTATGAAGCTTATAATGTTTCGACTTAAAGGCTACAAACATCAACTTTGCAAGAAGAAGAAGACATTATACAAAATGTCTCGAATGTATCGAAAGGAGTGAGTTTTGCAAATGAATTTTGATGGTAACTGACCTTGAGCGATAAAGGCTGATAAACCAACACCCTATATGTGCACTGCTGAACAATTTATTCAACAAACACCCTTTCGTCTGAGTCACAAATATCACAAAATTTTATTTAGACAAAGTAAATATGAAAATATTGCAATTTAAACGTTGTATGGCAGAAATGTTTTAAATTATTTTTGTTTCTATTCGTTGTTTGTCTGTGCATGGTCGTGTATGGGTATAGGATCCATACATGTAGAAATACATGTATGGATTGACTTTCGTAAATAATTGATGTGGAGTTCAATAGAGTAGAAAATAGTTTGGCATGAAACGATTAAAAAGTTAATTTGCAAGATGATTTTACGATTTAGGTACAAGTTAGTTTCAAAAAAGTGCAATATCACTATTTCAACATCATCAATAACGGCTCCAAACTTATAAAATGAAAAAAAAAAGTTTTTTTATATAATAAATTCCTTCGAGTCATCCCCTTCTTCCTCTGCATCTCAACAATCGTACAACATGTGTATCATGAGGAATAATCTTTTGCCT
Source organism: Kryphioiulus occultus (assembly GCA_034687865.1). NCBI lineage: Eukaryota > Metazoa > Arthropoda > Diplopoda > Julida > Julidae > Kryphioiulus > Kryphioiulus occultus. The sequence continues at coordinate 14,772 of JAQGAF010003670.1, forward strand.
CACCCCCTGCAATTAGGACTGAAATGAAATTCAATCGGAGCCCTTTTACTCAGGATTTCAAATTTGGGGGGGGGGAAGCAGGGCTTTAAGGTTGCTGTGAAACACCTTCAGGATTTATGTCTTGTTAAGATAGGTGTAAATGAGGTCTTTTATAACCTATATAAATGAGCTGGTCTCGTGCCAGGCTTAGTGACTCCAAATACCAATAAATTAACTTTGCACGAAGGTTTCATCCGGCTATAAGGAGGTCTAATGCACGTTTTATGGCATTCCATGCAAATAATTTACAAACTGCACATTTCTGAGCCACTAATCTACAAAATCTGCCTAGTTTAATGCGTCATAAAACGCTTAGATTGATGCTGAAATTCAGAAATTCACAAAGCTATGCAGAAGATATGCCAGTTCCCTAGTTGCTAAACTGTTCATCGAATAAAAATGGTCGATAAAGGGCTAATACAATGATTTTTGCAAAATAATGTTTTCAGCTTTATTTTGCCTTAAATATTATATGATGGCGGACTTTCGAGACGCCCATGACAGTATACATGTATTCTGTAGTGCTGCGACCGCGGTCTGCAGACAAATTGGTTGCAAACAGGTTATATTTGAGCAAAATAGCATCTTGCAATTCAGCAAGATTTCCACATACAACAGAAATTCATTTGTAAATGCATGTAGATTGAGACAAGTTTTCTTTCAAAATGCATTTCACAATACATTTCAGAATGCATTAAGCAATGTGATTACTTGCAATGCATTGATAAATACCTTTTCCATTTAAGAAAAATTTCAAAACATATTTCAAATATATTTCCTTTAGGTATGGCTTTGCTCGACCACATTGGAAATTTTTTTTAATAAGTGTGTATATGGTATCATTGACGCAGGACTTTATATTCGAAATGATCATTTGGAACGTTTGGAAAGCTACATGTACGTGAAAATACTGCAAATTCTTCGTTTCAATTCCGAGAATATCGCATGTTTTATAGTCAGTTTATTTACGACTCCCAGAGCCAGCTATGCACATAGGGGCGTCGACAAAACAGCATATTCGCCATACTGCATTTGTATTTAAATGAGTTATGGATGAAGCCAACATGTGCTAAAGAATTTTATTTTCAATTTGAATTGAAGAACCTGGCTCGGCATTATAATGTACTGTAGCTTTCAATATTCGAATGATTTCGAAATTAGATTAGTGAGAGTAAAAGAAAGAGAAATCGATAAATCGTTCACTGACATTATAAGTTATATGTTCGTTCAATCAATAAGTACTGTACGTTTTTCTGACTTCTTCGAGCCATGTTTGATGCCTAACCGTCATAACCTTCTGCTTTACGACAGCAGTTTATTGCAGCGAGTTAATCTGGCATTAGCCGAAATCGCCTCTGCAGTTGAACGCCCGTGCACACTTGTTTACTGCATCCAAAATTGTTTACCAAAATATCGGCATGCTCTGCCCGGTCTACAGCATGGTAGTCTGGTAGTAAATAGGACAATAGCATGACCTCAGCTTTATTGTCTTTGTGCCAATGTTTTAATGGCAAATAAGTTACAACGGTAGTTTTCAGCACTCCAGGATTCTATTACGAGGAAAAGGAACGAACCTTTGAATTTCCTAGATTCCACTGTCTCCAAAGAACAGAAAAAGAGCTACATACAGTAGACAGAGAAATTTCGTACGAAATACAATAAATTCGAAAATTCCATCCCCTTTTTTGTATTTCGTGAAAACAGTTACGGAAATTTCGTACGAAAATACCCCAAATCAGTAATAAAGTCTCCTGAATAAAGATGTGTGACCATTCATATAGTTCTGCTATATTCCTATTAGTCACTATTGGCAAAGAGTAACCATCAATAGGGATTTATTTTACGAAAGTCCCCATTGCCGTGATCACAATGTTTTCTACG
>JAQGAF010003671.1:0-16685 GCA_034687865.1 Kryphioiulus occultus
TCGACGTTGTACAAACTTAGCAATAGATGGCGCCAAGTGTTCAGCACAGGTAAAATAAAAGTATTAGTACAGTCTAGGACAAAAGTATTTTGCTAGAGTATCTGTAAAGTCCCAGTGTGTGTAGGAAACCACGTGCTTGAAGGCCGTGTACTTATTAATTTCACCAAAATCTGTAATTACCTAATACATGTACAGTCAAAAGTTGTAAGGATTCCCCCACAGATGAAATTTTCAACTTCCCTGACTTTTCCAGGTTTTGAAATAAAATTCCCTGACCACTCTGGCCATTAAAAATGCAAAAATATGACATACCAATGGAAGGAATGCTATGACTGGAAACAGCACAAATTTTTCATATGGAAACAGTAAATTTAGATAAATATTTGTGTGAAATTGGCAATTTCATTACAATTTCCACAGAATTGTTTTTTGCATCCCTTGATTTTTTAGTTAGTCAATAACTAGCTATATAAAAATGTATTATTATTCCGCTGAATTTCCCTGCATAACTATTTCAAAGTACATCCATTTTCTCAGAGTTCCCGAAAAAAGTTTTTTTACCATGTTAGTTGCGTTCTTGTACTCTATCAATGAGTTATAAAAAGCATATTTTCAGTTATTTAAAATATGAAAATACCTAAAGTATCCTGGTATCCAAAAAAATATCTCGTTTATTTTAATTGATACCTGCCGGATAAAAATCACAGGTGAATAAAGCTCAAATTTCACGTTACAAAAATGTTGGCCACAGGATGGGTACAGAATTGGTGGGGCCAAAACACCCAAAAAAGTAGGTTCTACGAACTGAAAACATTCAACGACAGCTCAACCCGATGATGTTTAATTTTAGGGGAGAGAAAATGAAATAGGTAATTTTTTTCGACGCAAAAAAAGAAAGACAGCTACAATAAAACAGCGCAAAAAACCACGGTATTGAGATGGGTTGTATGTTGAAAAGGTTTAGTCGTGTGTCTGTGAATTTACTTCTGATTTTCTGCCCAAACTTTTCCTGCACTCTCCCCCCATGACTTGCTAGATTTTGGGGCAGCCTGTGTGTGGTCCTCACCGTGGCTAATCCAGCGCAGCGGGGGAATTATTGGCAGTGTCCGGGATATGTAAGAAAATGCTAAAGAACTTGATGTAGGCGAAAAAAATGGGAAAAAAAGTTGACGATATATCCAATTTAGGAATGAAAGAGTAAAGAGCAAGGCGAAAAACGAAAAAAAAGCAGCAAAGTTTGATCAAAAAAGGCTTTCACTGAAATTCCAACATTTCAATCTTTTCACGTGATAAAAAACAAATGCCATCGTTTGGCACTTTCCTTTGTCATTGTTGGTGCAGGGGTGGGAACAGAGTTCCTGTCGTAATGCCACAAGAAAACCGAAATCATTGAAAGTCCAGGAAATCTTGAATACACATAACCTAATATTTGGATTACATCAGGTAGGCTTTTCTGCACGAACAAAATTCGAACATCAACTTTGATATTTTTGTGAAGTGTATTTGTAAAAAACCGATATCGTTGAAAGTGCAAGAAATCTTAAATACACACAAACCCAATATTTGGATTATGTCAGCTTGGCTTCTCTGCACGATCGAATTTCGAGCATCAACTTTGATATTTTTGTGAATTTTTTGAGAAAACCGAAATCGTTGAAAGTCCAAGAAATCTTAAATACACATAATGCCAATATTTGGATTATGTCAGCTAGGCTTCTCTGAACTAACAAATTTCGAACATCAAGTTAGATATTTTTGTGAGTTTTTTGAGAAAACCGAAAGCGTTGAAAGTCCGAGAAATCTTAAATACACATAAACCCAATATTTGGATTATGGATTATATTGGATTATATTTGGATTATGTCGAATATCAAGTTTGATATTTTGGTGAATTTTTCCAACCATACCATTCTTTGAATGAATTACAAGTTCTTCCCTAGGGTTTGTTTGTTCAAAGATGAGTTAATGATGACAATGATCAAATGCGTGGATTTTTAAATTGTTTGTCTTAGTTCAACCTGAACATTACTAGTATGTAAGTCACAAAATATATGCATGTAAAGTAGAACCTGTCTAAGCTAATATCCTAGGTAGCAGTGCTGAATATTAGTTTACAGAAGTCATTAGTTAGGAGAGGTTGGGTGCAGGGGCCTACCATTTGGAAACTGGTTTTATCAGCCAACATGTCTCCTTCCCAGGAAACAAACATTCGCCAAATTTTGCTAGCATATGTATTCATAGAAAAGTCACTTTTGATATTTACTCCTCTGCGTTTGATATTTTGCCAAATTTTCTGTATTGCAGACTAGCATTAATTCCCATTTTTTTTTTCGCGGCACCTGATATTACATGTAGTTACTTGAGAGAGGAAATTCGTTTAGACAGGTTCTACCGTACAACGATCAACGAGCTCGTTTTATGTTAAAAAAAAATCATCATACTATTTTTTTTTAAATTTTAACGACCCAAAAAAACACGAAACGTCTGATAAAAATGTGTAATATTCATTATACAGTGTACGGTACATGTACCGTAAATAGTTGGAGTGGCCCAAGAAAAATGATGAATGCAGTATTCCACAATATATGTAAATACTGCTGTCATGTAATGTTACACCTTACGTAACATGTTTCCCATCTCAGAAAATAACAACAGTTTCGGCTTTGTTGGAAATTTCGGTAATTTCCATTATTTTTCAGTTGGTCCGTACTTAGTGCGGCCAGGCAGGTATGTTCGATCATGCTTTTCATACAAGTCATATAGGTGAACATGTTTTAAATCAGGTTTACCTACATGTAGGTATTAGGCTTCCCCTACAAGCACGTAGGCTAGGCAGGGTAACTTGCAAATTTCGTTGTTTTTCCTAACCTAACCTACATGTACATGTAATATAACCAATTGGCATAGTTTAAGTTTGGTCAGGTCAGGCCAGGTCAGGCAAAGTAAGGTTAATTTTGCAAGCATCCTACTAATACCGTTTATCTATTGGTCAACAGGCTTACATGCATGACTTAAAGTCTATACGTGGACGTTGTATATGACCCGTTTCAAACTTATGTTCATGACCACTAGAAAGTGTACCTCACAACGCTACACACTGCACAACGCTAGATATGTCGAAGAGATTGCTTTCATCCAAATAATGCGCCATAATGAATAGTGGAATGTGCAACTTTTGCTTGCTGTGGAAGAGGCGACTAATCAAATTGGACGACGTCAGAGCATAATTGGTATTTTAAGTAAAATGAAAAGTGACACGAAATTAATTTGAAAGTTGTGCTGCTCATGCAAGCATTTTGCCAATTTGAGCCTACATGTAGTTTCAGCAGTCCCCATGTCTCCCGCTTCCAATATCAAAAAATGTTTGTTATTTGAAATTGGGATATGGTGGAAGGGAGTTCAGGGAATGCAATTTCCAGCCAATGCAATAGGCAAACATACAGTATCTCGGCGATGATAAATTTACGTTTTTACGTTCGTAATGGGGAATGAGTTCATATTTGATTTATTAGATGGGGATCCTCACTGGCGCTGAATGTATCATTGCAATCGAGGTTAGGCAACTGTTTAGGAGTGGAAAAAGAAATTTGCCAGATAGCTTTTAGGTGTCGCCAAATAGCTTAAGGTAGGCCTAGCTCGTATGCTGATGCTTCTTACCAAGTTAACTGCTCATTTGGCGACGGCATACCCTTTGCAAAACCGGGATAAAATCAAGCAGAAAATGAACTATGGATTCCTAGGGAATTCAACGCCACCTCATATTGTGCTTTGTTTATTACATCAGATAAAACAGAGTTGGTCGGGATTTGCTTTTATGCGATCATATAACACGCACCAGGCAGTTAAAGTCATATGTTCCTCCGTCAACCATCGTTGCCTCCATCAGCCATAGATGGCGCCAAAATTTGGATCGGTAAATTGTTCTTCATGCAGGGTTCCCACAGAACCTGGGAAACCTGGGAAAGTCAATAAAATATTGAAACTTCTTCGAAAAGTCAGGGGCAGTTTGAACATTAAAGGTCAGATAAATTTTGAAAATCTTTCAAAAAGTCAGGGGAATTTTGAAAGTTTATCGTAAAGTCAGAGGAACGATTTTTTATATAACACTATCGAGGAAGGATAAGGAGCTGCCACCTAGCGGCCAAAACTAAAACGCAAATGAAAAAGACTGGCAGATGTAAACAATATTTTAAGTGTTGCATTTTATATTTTTTTCATTTCTCTCAAATGTTTCTGTTGTTTCTGGAAAATCTAGAAAATGATTATTTTGAAAATAAATATTAAAACAAGTATTTTATAGAATTAGTCAGTCCAATACGAACTTTTCTGTCCTTTCTGTCCACCACCATGATCCAAACAGATAAAACAATGCTCATACTCATTATATTGATCATACTTTGTTTCATTAAACTTTCTCAAATGGATCCAAACAGTTAAAAAAAAATACTCATGCTCATCATTCCGATCATACTTGAATTGTACCTTCTTAAATGATTTGTTTATATAGGATATATTTCAGAAATGCGTTTGTAGAACTCCAATAGGAATATTGTGTAATTTCTAAGTCTTTCTTGTCAAGGTGTAGGTCTGATTGTCCGGCTTTAAGATCGATTTTGAGTCCATTTATTCCAACACGACGGTTTTAAGTCTCATTTACAGGCCCTGAGGCCTTCGTGGCTACGGGCCTACATGAAAATTGCATCCAGACAAAGTAATTTTTAACATAAATTAACGCTGTGCCCACAAATACCAATTAAACTGGTGCTAATGGAATACTGGTCGGCTGCTCGGCGAAAATTATTACAAAGAGTGGTTTTCGGATAAATTATGATGTCTGGTCAGTAATCCTTTCATACACGTACACTGTACTATATTTTAGAAGCCAGACGATCTGATAAGAAGCATCGAAACCTGGAACCTTCCTACTCATAACTTACATTTGTAGTTTTAGTTCCTGGATAATTTTTAATTAAGAGCAGAATTCAAGAAAGTTGTAATAAACCAACCGTTCAATTAATTTTAAATACTTTCCCAAGTAGTGCCCACAATGTCAAATTACAAAAATCCACTTGTGTTGTTATTAAAGTTTTAAATGTCTAATTTGTCACATTATAAAATACAAATTTTATCATCACATACAGGGCGCTTCAGAAGTAATGTTAACAAATGAAATGGGTAGTAGTACTCATGAAAACAAACATAAATGCAGGGACCTTTCCCCCTTAAATCACACGTTGGCAAATAGACAATGATTAGAATTTTATTAAATGGGTTGGGTTGTAGTACTCGTGAAAACATACAAAAATACCTCGAATAACCTAGGTTTGAACAAGACCCGTTTCCGAGATACAGGTACCTGATCCCAAGATTTTTGGTTCAATGTTATTCGGGACATTTTCGTTTGGTAATTTGAGTACTTTCACCTTTTTCATTTGGATAAACGCCTGCCCATTTACAGATAACAAGTGCAGGTGTTTACACATGTGTAATTTATGGGAAATGGGTCGTTTTCAGACCTAGGTTATTAAGGACATTTGTGTTTACTTTTGTGTGTACATGTGCTATCAACGATTTCATTTGTGGCCATGACTTCTGAAACACCGTGTATTCACGTGAATTCAGTAATTTCCATAAGTGTCATCCCAAAAGCAAAGATTGGCTGCAAATGGGAACCACCTTGGGCCCCAACACGTTTCCGAGTCATTCCGATTAATTTTTCATCGACTAGTGGACGCTTCGATGGACTTTCCTGAGGCAGTGGAAAGACCGTGTGGTCAACTCCAGGCAGGGCATTAAAAATAGAAGTATTTTCAATATGAGTGACAACCATTGTGAAAATCGATCGCAATGGTCAGCGAAAGGCCAACCATTTTTGAGCAATGACAATGTAAGTGAGGTCAGGCAGTCGCCTCCAAAAGCGTCGGAGGAGCTGTCATGGCGATTGAATTGGAGATGGCCATACTGCGGGGAAAATGGCAAAAAAATGCCGTTCAGTTCCGCACAATTTTTCTATCATATTTGTGAACTTCAAGTAAAGACCCCGAGCTGACATTTGCCCCGACTGGACATTCATCATCCGTCCAACAGCCTTTTCCCCATTTCATAAATATCTGTATCAATATCTACCCAGGCTATAAAAGGACGAAAACACGAGGGTTTGCCTCGAAAAGGCAACACTCCATTCAACGCCATTTTATTGCCTGAAGAGTTTTAAATAAAAAGAGCAGAAGCCGCCAGGGGGCAGGGGCAACTTGGCGGCCATTTTGTTCTGCATGCCTGCAGTCTGCTTCAATGTATGACTGAGCAATCTTTGGATTTTTATTTATTTTTTATCGAGCATGATAACATGCTCGATTAAAGATGTCAAACGTAAACCAACGCATGACCATCTGATATTTTGGTTTCACTTTACATACTCCGCCATAGACACCATGATAAAGTGGGATTCTATTAACGGCTCATAGGCTGGCAGTGATTGCCTGACGGTTGGGCAGCTACATGTACGCTGTAAGCTTAATAAAGAAATTACGTTTTTTGGTTAGGTTAGGATTACGCCAAAATGCAATTGAAAATCAAGTGTCATTCTTGTACACAAGACAATAAGGGCTGAAGTATAAATATTTTGTGCCCACATGCACCACATGTGCCACATGTGTTGTGCCTACATGTACAGTTATGTTCACTGTTAGTACGAAAATGTAAACTGTTGCTGTCCACTGGTGGTACCTTGATAATAAATTGGTGTTTTTTGGATTTCACTCGACAACACACGGCATACTGCATACAGTGCATGTATCGGCTGCTAGTTGGGTACTGATTTGAATTTTTGAATTGAATTCTTTCACGACCTTTCATTATCAGTTTCACGCAGCTACATTTTAGGGTTTAACAGGTGCTTACAGACTGTAGAAAAAGCATGTTATATGAATTTAGGATGCTGCAAACACTAATTAGGCATGTGCACAAATTGATATAATTTAATTAAAACTTATTAATATTAACTAATATTAACTAATTTAGCTAATATATGTAGCTGAGAAGAATCACTGTTTTAAACTCACTTCACTAAATCACCTGATACATCAGCTAAAATTCAATACAATTGTGCATTACATTTTGATTTGCTCAGTTCAGCCTGACGATGCTGGCATTATTAGTGGCATATTAATCTCAATAATTTCATTCACAGATACCACACTAACGTATGAGATTATATATACTGAACATGTAAATGGCGTTTTAATTTTGACAGCCACTGACTTATTTCCGTTTCCACAATTGGTTGGAAAAGGCAGACCACCTTAACAAATGTACAGTGGATTGAAAAGGAATTAAGTGTGAGATGAAGTGCATTGGTTCGTCCAATTTGGCCCTGTAAGATAACGTTCCATCGTCGAGGAACGGGTCATACATTTGGTTGCTGAGAAATTCAATCTTTGTCATTGCAAAGATCATTCAGCCATTGGGGCCCATTTATTGTGGGAAAACAAATGGGCACGAAGCGAGGCTAAGGCGCTTATGAAGCTTCCAGGCAATATTCGTGCCCTTCAACTTTCCCAGTGATTTGGGAATAAAAGCCGATGCCCTTGTTTGGATGAAATCCGATGTTTAAGAACATCAATCGAAGCATGCAGTGAATAAAATATACGAAAAAAAGCCTGCGGTCGTCTTGGAAATGATCTTGAAATACAGGTTTCAAGGAAAGCAGGTATGCACGTGACCGTTATAATTTTGAACACATGTTTTAGCATTCTATTGTCATGTTGTGGCGATACAGAACTGAGACAGAACGATCTAAACGACACCCACCCTGTATATTGCACATTACAGTGACTCCCTATTTAATAATGGAAGCAAATGATGGTCTTCAGAGGGCGTTTAAGTATCAAGCATCATATTCAAATTCGTGGCTGTAAAATGGCGATTTTCTGAGCAATTTTAAGCACAAACTCTGCTTTGATGGTACATTTGGAAGGTATTTATGATGTAGATGAATGAGCACCGCAGATGAAATGACCAAATAACTGAGTCCACGCGGAGCAATGCAATGAATGACTTCAGAGCATGGGCTTACCCACACGAGTGTAATAAAACAAACATAAACAAATAATAAAGGAGGCCCATAAAGCCTCTTTATTAGCTTCCGTTTTGCTTCAGCCTTGCCTCTCACTGCTTTCTACAGCAAGTTCCATGGTGGCAGATCATTCTATTCCAACCTATAGATATGCCCCACAACAATTACACTTGGATCCTTAGTACCGTATTTACCACAAAAATCACGTCTAATCTAGGCCATTACTGTAATTATCAATTCTGCTGCTTAATGCCCTGTATGCCATGACCATAAACTGGACAATGTCAACAACTAGTACACGGAAGCTAGCGAAACAACGTTTCTTTCTAGGGTTACTTAACTGAATTACAGACCCTATTCTTACAGTATGCCCAGAACTTATTTGGGAAATTTAGGGAAATTTATTGACAGATTTTGTCACCACTTTTTCGCGATTTTCAGACCTTCTTCATGTCATCATTAATCGTCATTTCCAGACCCCATCTCTTTCCCATAATAACATAATACTTGAACGTCCCACTGCTTCCAAATGTGCACATGATTTTATTTTGATATTTCAACTTTGCTTTTTTAGTTTTATTAATTTGGTCTCTTTTATGTTTTTGCGTATATTTGACCTAACCAAACAATGTATTGCTGGCTGAGCTGCCCTCTACCGTCAGGCAATCACTGCCAGCCTACGAGTAGTTAGGAGAAGCCCGCTGGACCAGGGACTATATCTAAGTAACCCCTTATGAAGTATTTTCAATCACTTATTCATTAAGCATGGGCGGCAACACTGGGAACATAGCAAGTTTAAATTTTGAAATTAGCTTCTGAAACAGTACCAATATTAGAAATTGAACTCTTTTCTTTTGATTTTGTATGAGCAAGAGCCAAGTGATAGCGTCACATGAAATCGAACATAATTTCATATCGCGTTTCATTTTCCAAATAATTTCCAACATTTTCAAAATTAATAACTGTACTGTAGTGTGCCTATTATAACGATTACCTTCCCAACTTAAAGTGCCCTGGATTACAGCTACAGTGTATATGGTGCTAATTGAGGCTGCTGCTGATCAACTGTAGTACAGGATGGGATGACAGAAAAAAATCGTTTGAAAACTTAAATTGTAATTATAACCGCGGGACTTCTCTTTTGAGAAAAGCAATTTTTATAATAAGAAACATTGGAATTAGGCATCTTTTGAATCTTCCACCTAAAAACATCTTACCTGGTCCTAATAGTGATTGCTCGGGATGAGCCCATTATGGTTTACCCACGCAGGCATTTATTTTCATTATCCACGCCTGAGATCCAAGGGGAAGCTCATTAAGGTTCAGATGCAGATATTAATTCGCAATGAAATTGGGCTTTAATTAAGGGATGCCTCAATTTCTATCAGAACAGCCAACACATCCACCCCCTAAGTCCCAACTGCCATCAGCAAGAAAAACCTGAACTAAGGGGAGGAAAGGCTAGCGGAACCAAAAGGAGCTGGTGCACTCATCCATTGCTCATTGCCATCTAGGCAAGAATTAAGTTAGATTATTTTAGCTGAAATCTCTCAGCCTGGATATAGCTCAATTAAGACGGTCGCAGGAGGACGGATGTGGAGTTTGAAGGAAATGAAAGTTAAAAGAAAATGGACAAAATAACACATTTAAGCAACTAAAAAGCACGTCTATTTCTTCCAACTTAGTTTGTTAAAATTTCAATTAGAAACTGGTCTACAAAAATGTTATCCTATTGGATTTAAAATATCGATTCCCAAACCAAAAGGCGTTTAAGAAATTACGAGAGGATGCTAAGGCTGATCCTTAAACAATTTTTTATCTGCAAAATGTTTCGGTATTCATCAAGCAGAAATTCCTTTATATAGGTTTATGTCAAATTTATAGTGATTGTTTTTAAATAGTAGCCTGCTAAGAATGTTTGTCTGTGAGATTTTTAAAGTTTTTAACGTTGGTTAAATTTATCTACTGAGAATGTAATTTACTCTTGATGGAAAATGTTTTACAAACCAATAGCGTTAAAATTGTCTTCACTGTTCTGAAGAAAACTTACAAAACTAGAAGGCCAGAGGTATTAATGACATCCCGAAGTGGATCATTGTAGTTGTCCTTTACGTGTACAAATGGGATTGTATGCACGAGGATCTTGTCAATTCTGCAACTTTTTAGAGGAAAATGACCAAGGTGACCTGCATACAGTAAAACGTTTTTTTCAATGTTGATTTTGGTTTGTGGAAATAAATTGAATAATCAAACAATTCAAAATAAAATAAAATAGATAGAATGTAGATCATGGAAATCATCAATGGAGATTTTAAATATTTTCTTTGTTAAAATAAATTATTTCAGCAAAATTGCCCTTTGATTAAAATACTGTACGTTTTTGATATGCGAATATATCGATCACACCCTAACGTACTAAACCAGCATCTTGACTCTGACGTGTAGAAAAATGGGGAAAAACAGTACCTTCGCAGAGATACGAAAAGAGCAAAAGTTAAAAATTAATAAGAATCTACTTTGAAATATTTGATCAAAAATGCAGGCTTCACATGGCAAAACATACACGCCCGGTATGATGGATGTCAAACAGAAAATCTGGGATCGCAACAGAGGTTACGAGAAATTTGGCACGAATCTCATTTCAAATTGAATTACTGTCATCTATATTTTGTGTTTCGGCTATCAGTCTTCATTTACAGCCTACTCCCACAGCCTTACGTCTTACAAAGTTTCAAGAATTTCAGAAACACTATTCAAATAAGGGTGGCGGTTGAGTATTTAACCATGTCAGCCCACTAAACTACCAGGGAAGAAATATTGACAGGGCAAGAAAAAACACTGCCTGGTTTTAAAACAGCGAATTTCGGATGTTAGATACAGAATGCAGTTTATTGCTTTTGATATTTCCAAAGCCTTCATTCGTAATTTTATTGGAATAAGTTGCGCATTGATAAGTTACTAGAGTTAAGCTAATATGATGTGATCGGAATTGGCATGACCAGAGGATAAATGCATTTTTAATAAAGATTTCATGAAGAGCATTCCAAAGTGCCCCAAGCCTAAAGTCAAATTTCTTCTTTTAAAACAACAATGCCAACGGCTTAGTTTTTTCAGATGTGTCTACCAGCCTATATGCACTGAAATGGTGTACATGCAGAGTTCTCTTTAAAATCTATACATTTTAGCTTCAGCGTATAAAAAATAGCAATATAACTACAAACAGATCACGCTTTTACATGCACCATGTATAGATGATCTAATTACAGGGTCCATCTTGCAACATCTGATATTTTCATCAACTGTCCTCTATGTTGAACAGATGGACAAGTTATGGTATTGATGAATGCAGCGCGTAAAAAAGCACGAAATGCTCCAGATTCAAGAAAATCCTCAGTCAATTAAAATTAACTTAAAAGCTTTGTATGCCGGTAAATATGCACTTTCATTAATGGACCATTATAGAAAACGGAGTATAAACAGTAGGCCGAGGCTAAAGACGTTGTAATCTGCATTACTAATGCGAATTTAATATGCCGATTGTGGCGTAATTGTTTAGAGTGGGAGACATTGAAATGCAATTAATTAGATTGCGAGTAAGGGGATCTATAATGAAAGGCACGAAATTCTGGTTATATGCTCGTACATGTATGAGAAATTGGACAACATCCTTGACTGCGAGGTTCAAACATGCATATGAGATGTCAAGAGAAACCTCCACCAGTGGGAAACCCTCAAGGTTTAACCAACCTTGAAAATCTGTTTCAAATTCCATGGAAATTTAAACAGTTCTGGAAAAAGTAAGTTCATTTATCGCTATATTGCTCATTGTCACCAAAATCCTCTGCTGAATTATAAGGAGAAATTTTAGCTAATTCTTTCTGTAACCGATTCCTGAACAAACCAAACATTCTGCCAATGGGATTTTCAAATAATGTCATCATTTTGAGAGTGGGGGTGGGGGATCAGCCAAGTACTGACGAATGATGACATAGTGAGGAGGGGAGTTGGCCAAATGGTGACAACATCATTGCATGTTTTATTAAACATTGAGTTCAATCCAACATTTGTTTGAAATCCAGTTTTTCCAAAAAAAAAAAAAAAAATGGCCTACGGCTTGTTTTCACAGCATTGGTATTCATTTCTGCTTCATTAATTCTGGTGATAAATTCTGATACAACTTTTTTATAAAACCTTTGCTCAATTTGAAAATGTTGTAGTCAATAATTATGACATCACTTCGATTTTCAGAAAGGGAAGACATCTGGAAATGATGATAAATACTGACAACATGGGAGGGGGGTCTGAAAGTCATCATCAAAAGCTGATGACTTAATATTTGTATGACTCCCAAAAAAGGCATCAAAGTCAAACCTGAATTCAAAACTCCAAAACTTCAAGCAACCATTCAGACGCGCAATTCCAAATTCTGGGGCTGCTTGTGGGGTAACGTATAGAAAAGAAATATAATAGAATGTAAACTGCAACAATTTTCACTGTGTGCAATCCCTCTGAAGGTATAAGGTGATTTGCATCAAAATGCAATTAGTGTAATCGTTAAATTGGTGACGAAAGCAATTTAAAGTCAGCAATTACTGTAAATCAGACATGGGTTGGTGCAACCCACCACTAATTAAGCTATGTCACCACTCTACCATCAGAGTTCTGGCGTTCCTGATCTTGCACAACAACATGAATTCCTCATGAAAGAATTGCCGAATTATGACATTTTCAACTTAATCGATGAGACAATCGTTGAGTTTAGGGATAGACAAATTAGAAACAATCTCTCCATCAACATGGTTCCTTCGATGCCCACCCTAGAGAGGGGTTCCAGTTGTTCTACGGTGTAAGAGGGAGCTATTCGAGTGCTCTTTAGAAAATAAAGTAGAAAAGAGCTTTCTAAAACTAATCTGTTAACTGAAATACGCTCCTGCAGATGGGAAGCACCAAATGGTGCAGCCTGCCTGCCTAATGAGCTGTGCGAGCCTAATTGTAAAAGTTGTTAATTAGATTAATCGAGCCTTTATTCAATTGTTTTTCCCTATATTTCCTCGTCAGATGAAGGCCAGAGGCACATTATAATCACATTATGGCATAACGGAGGCTGATTTATGCTGGGAAAACATTTCTGGAGATTGCATTTTGTCTACGTGCAGAATTTTAATCACAGTTTGCACGTGTTGCAGGGCGGCCCTAACGGCGCTCCCATACATAACTGGATTGCTTTTAAATGGATGAATGCAGAGGGCTAGTCGCGACCTCTGGTGGTGCTGGAAATGATAACTCAGACACCCGCTCCACGATACATTTGTCAAATGGGAAAAGCACTTCACGTTTGCAGTTTCTCGATAAAAAGTCATCAAAACAAAATCTGGATGGGATTTAAGCTTATGACCTGCAGCATTCAGTCAGCAATGAATATGTAATAGGTCTTGGGAGTGTGAAACGCAAAAGCATCCTTCAAGTAGTGCCTTTGATTAAATTAGTAGAATTTTTAATATATTGGGCACTTCGATCTATGCATGTACATGTACATGTAAACTGACCACATGGGCCGTGCATATATTACGTAACGCAATTTCCGCGTTTTTTAGAGACCACCCCCTGGAAAACGTTGTAACACTTTGCAGACTACCCACCCCAAGTGTTACTGTACGTAACACATTTGTACAAATTTTTATTTTTACCTATGGAGTTATATGTAACTTGGGGATTATACAGGACCTAGTGTACATTTGTTATTGATTCTACAATATGTTACGGATGACAAGTTTTCACCTATTCAAGGTTCACCTATTCATTTCAAATCAGAACTGCAGAGCTCAGAATAGTTAATTTTGTACATCAGCTAATACTGTTTTCTATAGCTGCAACACTGGTAGAAACACTCATGGACACCCTGTAACAGCACGTAATATTTGCACGGCCCCATAAAAAATGAGCTTCACCATTACCACAATTAGTTGATTCTACTGGAATCACGTTTAGTAACTATAAATGCAGGGTTTTGTTTGGTGTTATATGCTACAACTATTTCTGCCCGAGTGTGAATTAATTTTAATTTCAAAGGAATTTAAAACTAACAAATACGTGACGCGAAACCTCGAAATTGTGACGTTCTAGTAAATATATTACTCGGAGTGTAATTACATGAACATGGAGCACTCCGAGTAATTAATCCTTCAAGCCACAACGAATTTTAAATGTACTTACTGAATAAGGCAGAGGTTTTATAAACTAACATTTCTCCTTACTCAAAGTAAATATTGCCATAATTTTTACGAGGAATGTCGTAAATCAGTAGGGTTAGAGCTTTGTCAGCCATTATCGCGCGGGCTCACGGAAATATGAGGGATATGGCAAATTATTACACAGAAGTCACTCTGTATTTTCCAATAAATTTGCCGGACGAAGTAATTACTCTGGATGAAAGTAAGAACACGTTACCTCTCAACAAATACTTCTCAATTTTAACAGATCATACAATGCACTCAGCTGCTCAAAAACTCTAATGCTTATGCTCAAAACTTATTTAGCATTTGTCAATGTAGACATTGCGATTAAACTAAAGACATACTGTAGATGCATATACCTTCAATGAGTACAGTTCACCAGTATGTTTTTTTACAAACACTAACAATAAGATTCAGCAGGATAAATATAATACAAGATGACATATGTACATGAAGACTTATTACCAGAGCGATATGCAATTATTTATACTTGTAGATGGCAATATCTGAGCCAAGTGTTATCCGGTTTATACTTTTCAGCTATTGAGAGAGAATTTTAAAACCTGCAAACACCACTCGGTTTTCTGCAAGGCGCCCTATAAGATCACATTCACTTACACGTAACATAGTGTCCAGTTAATACATGTAATACATGTTCATACATGTTAATACAGTTAATACATGTAAGTCAAAGTCCCTGTCAGCAGAAGCTCAATTAAGGGAAACACCTTGTTAAAAACAAGGGTCATACATTAACACGTTTTTGCACAATGTAGTTGTTGCAAAATGCTTGTTGGTGCTTGAAGTTCGAATCTTTCGACCAATTCCATGGAAACGCCACTTCCAATCGTATATGAGCAAAAGTCATGTTACACGTGAACAACATTTCAGATCTGCAAGCACATGTTAGCTTGAAAAAAACTGAACTTCGTCTGATTCACGTCGAAACACGATGATCATGAAGCTATTGTTGAAGCAACTGCAAGATGTTATTGGTAAATTTACATGGTGATCAGAAACTGATGATCAATATGCATCACATGGTCTCATTCTTAGGGCTCTTGCATCCCAGGTTCCTTTTTTACGTCCATCACCAAACCCTCAAATATTAGACCATGCACCTTATGCCACATGCTTCATGGCCTCTGCCAGCAAAAGCGCCACAGGTAGCTCATTATTTTCGTAGGGTAATTTCGAGCTCATAATTAGCCATTTCTCTTACACCTGTAACCTAATTTCCCGATGTAATGCCTTTGCCTAATGTCGGTGTTACAATTAGCTTATGAATACCCACTCGTTTGCGCAGCATTGTTTCTTACTTAAAGCACATTTTCAATTTGGAGGAGAGGGAAGGCGCCACCATTAGGTGCCTGGCACTGCCTTAGGAGAAAACCCAGCTAAAAGCCCATGCAGGCAGCGATGCGATGCAATGGCCGTGTTCAAATCCCATTCATGGCAATGTTGTGTTATTGGAAAATGTACATGGCGAGGAGGGCGGCGGGCAAAACGGCTCACAGACGTTAAGTACGATGATTACGTTTGGGATTAATTGCGTGGAGAAGCAATGGCAAGTAATCTGGAGAAAGCACGCCTCGATACGTCATTACAGGAACTCATTATTTAAATGACTTTGCAGTGGAAGCGAGCAACTTGGGACACGTAGCGGCGGAAAACGTGCTAAGAAAGCTACCGAGTGGAAAACAGACCAGCAGATATCAGTTCACCAAAAATAAACAACCTCCTTAGCACCACACGCAACCATAAACACCCAGCGACCTTTTAGCGAGTGCACACTTAAACGGAGCTTTCATATCGAAAGTACATGTACAGTAAGTGTAATTGTCAATGACGAATTTTTAACTTCAATGGTCTGGCCATGATGCTGGATCGAGGTTTTGGATAAGAAACCCCAAATGTTTTACGGGTGAAATAAGGCGTTACAAAATACTACGTCTTATCGTGATATTTAGATTGCCATCATAAAATCCTGATATCATTTTCGAGCTCCCTCAATTGATGACATCACCAAAGAACGGAAAAAATGTTGAATTTTGCGAAATGGACACAAATGGACATTAAAAAAACCAACTGGGTGTCAGGATGGATCCTAACCTAATTTTTGATTTAAAAAAATTGTGAATCGGAATTTGGTTGATCCCGCTGCACCCGTCATTATTCGTCATCATCTGGACAACTCCCTCCCCCAAGATGAAGACACAATACATGAAAGCACCATGTCCGTAATCTGTTATGACTCGCAATCAAGTCTGTTCGATAGTTGGCAATGTGCTTTTCATCAAAGACCTGCCTAAATTGCTTTCTTGTAGTTCTAAATTTTTTGCAGACGACTCCTCAATATACGACGTTATCAACAAGGA
>JAQGAF010003672.1:0-16681 GCA_034687865.1 Kryphioiulus occultus
AAATTAATTTTTTCCAGTATACAAAAATACAATTGTTTTAGTTCAATAAACAATTTTGATGTCAATTATATGCTCACCATCGGGGTGCGAAAAAGTTAGTAACAGGCATAATATTAATAAACGCTGTAGGCGAATTTTTTTAAAAAACACTAGCCCCAAACAATTGGTTTTACACAGATTTCCAGAAATTTGTGTATTGAGATTAATAAATTTAAAGCGCCACAGGCGAAATTTTTAGAGAAAGTTAATATCAAATGATGACATTTTTTTTAAACCAGACCCACATGATTGGAGCATGTAGGAGCCAATTAACGAACTATTTCCATGGGCTATATATCACACTAGTATCATTTAGAAGTAAATTGCTTACAGCGTGTCATGGGTTAGAATTTTTAGAGCGTTTTTCAGAAAAATAAGTTTGAAATTGAAAAAGTTCCAGTATCAAAAAAAAAATTCTGGTATATTCCAGTATTTTCGAGTATGAAAAACGGTTTCCAGTATATTCCAGTATTTTCCACCCCCAAAAGACACCTTGCATAATTATAATAGCTTTAGCCAGAGGTGATGAATTCTCACATTGAACTTCCAAGTGTCCAGTGGCCTCTGCAATCCCACCATCGTTTTCTGCGATACATCGGTAAAGTCCGTCATGTTTCCGCTTAGCCCCATCAAATCTTAAGACGTAGACGCGCACGTTATATTCACTGCCATAGCCAGGCTCAGAGGTTACAGTGATGGCTTCATCCTGAAAGCCAAGAACAATTAATACCAGATACGAACACAGTCCATGATTTCTCGAAGCTGACTTACGCTCGACTCATCCTCGGTATTGTACCGTTCCTGAGTACCCACGTTGATAAAAGTAATGTTGGGAGCTGGCTCGGCTTCAACGTGACATTCCAACTTGACATCTTCCCCTTCGACACTCGTCTTGTTTTCGAATTTCTTAATTTTCGGTTTGACTAAAAACATAGTTATAATGCAAAACCAACCGAGTGTAAGGAACGTGCTTGACAGCAAAGGGTAATATTAATTTTGAAATTAACGGACTCACCGATAACTTCCACTTGAAAATCTCTCGAATCATTGCCAGCTGCGTTTTCAGCAATGCACCTAATATGACCAGCATCCTCTCGTGAAATTTTGTTTATCTCTAAAGTTCCTTCGATTTCGTCAACCTCGTATCCTAGCCGACCCTTAAAACTTTGCATGCCCTGAATAAAATAATTGTTTCAGACGTCAAATACAAGTACGTGGTAACCGTAAAATGCTATTCATTCCTGCACGGATTTTGGATAGAAAACTGGGGATAAACTTCGGCATTGTCGGCAAAAGTGCACGTAAGACTTATATTTTAACTATACCTCTCTAGTTTGAATCACTCCTAATCGAGCTATGTTAATGTTAACGCGTAATGATTTTTTGGAGTTGAACTTTTCAATTTTATCACTATTGTGACTTATAACTCAGTTTTTAATTTCGGCCCAGACATGTATGTGGCACCATGCAAGGCTTAGTATACTAAACGATTAATTCAGTAAGCATTTTTCTAGTGAATTTCTAATGAATTTTCAGAGTTGGATTTTTTCATTTTTTCACTTTTTTCTACTAAATTGGTATCTAATTAATATTATGACATTTAGGGTGATTAATTATACAGAGCATTAAAGATATGACACCTGCTCTAATTGTTGGAGTTTAACCTAACAAAATACAAAATGTAATGTATAATTTAGCTGCCCCTAACCGTCAGGCAATCACTGACAGCACACGAGCCATTTGTAGATGCCAACTTTCTTACAGTGTCTATGCTCGAGCAGGAGCTATATCAAAGCACACAAATCAAGAGGTCTTACCATGTCGAGCCAAGAGAATGTTGGTTTGGGGTTGCCTTCCGCTACGCATTTTAACTGCAGAGACTCATCTTCTTTGGCATGATGAGTGCCAGTGGGATGTTGTATAATTGGCTTGGCTAATGAAAAACAAAAATACCTGAAATAAACAAAAGGATTTAAATGCCAACAAAATCCACGGACAAACTGTTGTCACTGACTGTATACGTCCACTATAATAGCTCGCTCATCTGCATTTCCAAACTGACGAACTCTAGCCTGGCAGGAATAGTTGCCGTTGTCGTCTTTTGAAAAGCTGCTGCATCGAATACCTTGTTTCGCGAATGAACAACGACTGCCTTCAGCTGCAAAAACAGTTTAATAACAAGTTTGCATTAAGGCGAAAATCACATGGAAGTTGCAAGTTTGTCAATTCTTACCAAGATTGTACTGATGACCATCCTTATACCAATGGATTTCAGCTTCTGGCTGTGCTTCGACAATGCACGTTATGAAACCAGCTTCTCCCGCGATGGGATGCTGCTTCGGTGGGGCATTCACAAATGTTATAGCAACTGTTCAAGAAATATCAAACAACGAGGTACAAGTTAGGCTTTTGAGTGAAGATAGAAGGATATATGCACAAGAGCAAGCTACTTACGATAGGGTCGAACGCGGATTGTTGCACTCAGATCTTCTCTGATATATCTAGCCTTGCACGTATAATTTCCAGAATCTTCTTTTTGAAACGATTTAATAATGAGGTTAAGACCATCGGTGGTAGGTTCGGTATATTTTCTATATTGAAAAGAGAAAACAGATCAATGTTATATTCTTCGTTCGACCGAGCCAGTTTTGGATTAATTAATTTTCACACAAGTTTACATTACAAGAAACTATCCAAGGATTCGTATACATTTAATATAGTAAAAGAGTTAACCCTACACCAATAACTACCATGCTGCTAAATACAATTTAGCACAATGCAATGTTAATCGGCTTACGAATGACAAAAACCATTATTGGTTATGAACCTGTAACGAGGAATGGTTGTTCTACGTACTACTGCTGCACTATTGTTCTAACATTTAACCATGACACGAATTATGGTGACGTGAGTATGCTACACGAATGTTTATCCTAAAAAGCAAAAGGGATAAAATAGTGGCATGCAATCAGATATACGTGTCACAAAAAAATGAAAACTGAAGAAAACGAATTTCGCGGAAGAGTAATGACAGGTTCTTTGGTACGAGGTCTGATATTTGTGTCTTCTGGAAATAACGTTACTGAATGAACATCAATCCATTTTTCCACCCAACAAAAATAAGGACACTTGGGTACAAAGCGTAATATCACCGCTATCATATTGACATCGGCTTTCTTCTCGAGTAATTCTCGATAGATAGCAATCCATCATGTGTTGTAATAAAATTAACCATATTCAGTAGCACATTTGAAATCTGACATCGATATTTCATGATTCGTTTATTTAATTCGTATTGATGTGAAGAAGATTATTATTTCCTGCTCTCGGAGAAAATTAACGTAATATTTTTTCGGGATATAAATTTTTAACCAATCGCAGGCTGTAAAGTGGCACGGAGGTAAAATCATATAGGAAATATAAGAAAAATTAAAAAAAATATAGGAATTGTTTCTTAAAAAAATCAGTAAATTACTGCAGTTTAAAGCATTTCCTATTTTTAAGTGCAACAGCTCATATCAGATTTTTGTTCACATTTCTTCGTATGCAAATATGTGATTTTTTTTCAAAATGTATAAAAACTAGAATACCAAGTGTAAATATTAACATTTAAGAGAATGCCATAGGCGAAATATAAACAAAAATTAACCATAATGCATTTTTAAAGATATTCTTAGAAATATTAATATTCAAGATAATGTCGTAGTCAATTTGTTTTAATTAGTAGGGCCTACTTTTTCCACAAACGTTTCTAAAAAAATTGCATGTTTGTAAATGCTAGTATTTCCGAGAACGCCGTAGGCGAAGTTTAAAAAAAAACTAGGCATGATGCATTTTAAGACATTCTTAGAAATGTTAATAATCAACAGAATGTCGTAGGCAATTTTTTTTTTAAACAAAAAAAAACATTTTTAGAAAAACCATATCTCAGATGATGAATTTTAGCCAGTAACAGCTATATTTCTTTGTCACAACAGTTTGCAGTAAAATATAGGCATATATAGGCATTTTTCAAAAATATAGGACTACCTTAAAATATAGGAAATATAGGAATCACTTTACAGCCTGCAATCATTATGACTTTTGACGTGGTGCACGTATAGTACTGATCAGAATATATCTTACATGCACTTTATTGCACCTGTTGATTTAAGGAAAAAAGTTTAAAATTTAAAAAAATTGACTCGTGAAAGCTAATTTCAATTACAAGTTGATGAGCCAATGGACTGAGCCACGAAGCTCAAAAAACAATGATCATACCCCTCTTCAAAGACATTCCTCATTTTGTAAGAAGGTCACAACAAGAACACGTTGATGTAATAGACAATTAGGAAATTAGACAATGGGATTAACAATGCACCACGCCTGTTAATAAAAAAAGACAAGAGATAAAACAACCCAAACTTTAGCTCGTTGCAAAAACTCCATTTTCGCTGAGGACTTATGTTGGACAATTGGTGGACAGGTTGGTTGCGTATGATAGCACTGTCAAGTACACATCTCAAGTATATTAGGTAAATGCATTTGAAAAAATAAAACAAAAAGTATATGGTCCTACTTGTGATGGCGAAATCTGACGAAATCTTGAGACGACCCTAGTACAAATCGATTTGAAAATAGAGATTGAGATATTGCAATATGGGTGGGGGGGTAAGTGGTGTGGTGCTATTTTGACGAGGTTCGTGTGGTTAACTTCGGTGCCAGCAGTTTAATTGTGACTCGGATTAGTTAACGTTAGTGTTGTTAAATTACCAGAATGGCATGCGTATTAGTGAAACAACCAAAGCAATATGTGAAACTTAAACACACCATAAGCAGTAGAAAATGTTAGGCAGAAAGTTTCAAAAACCAACAGCGACGACATTGAGAGGTAGGACTGCCCAGCAATGAAGCAACATGTTAAAAAATGGCGCGTGTTCATATATACAAGAGCGATTTTAAGGATGGAGACGATTTAGTGGAACCACATATTAATTGTTTACCTTGCCTTGAATCCTTCACTTATGGTGGCGTTTGAGAAGAAAGAACATGGTGGCCAAGTGAGATGGAGCAGAAAAAATTAAAAGACATTACAAAAAAAAATGAAATAAAACTGTGTGTACTAATCGGTTAAGGGTGAGGCGTACAGAATACAAAAAAGGAAGCTTCGTATAGTAACACCGAATTAGTTTACAAAAATACAAAACCAAGTAAAAAGAATGACAAGGGACAAATATGCTAGTAGTGCTAAAACGAACAACGTACAAAACGAAAATGAATCGCACGAGACGTAAAGTGCAACGTACATTGGAGACCCAGAGATCTTCACTTGTCTAGACGTGTATAGACTTGTCTAAACGTGTATAGACTTGCCTAAACGTGTATAGACTTGCCTAAACGTGTCAATTTCGCTTCGAAACCCATGTAGCTCATGTTTACATCCAACATCCACCAAATTAAGTATACTGTATGTCCCTCGACTGGCCCTATCAGGCAGATAAACACGGTCATGGATTTTGCAAATCTTAGCAAAACACCATCTTGATCTTGGAGAATTGCAGATGGCGACGCTCGAGGAACATGTCTGTTAGCAAAGGTGAGTCGTGCTGCTGTTTTTTTGCAGAATGTCCATCATTTTTGTTAGCAAAATATCCTCAAAGCATCCAGCAACAGCGAAACTAGGCCTGTCAACAAATGTTGTTTCATGTGCAAGCAGATCACAGATTCCTCCTACTGTTTGTTGGATTCCTCGGACCCATCGGTTAATGGTGTTAACATTGAGTGAGTTGACAGAACTCGGACAACGAATGTTAATTTGTGAGGAAAAAACACGTTACACTCACCTTGCGTCGTTCTGGATCTCCTCACCATTGATGTCCTCCCACCGTAGACCTTCCAGAAGAGATACATCCTCAACCTTCGGTTGGCAAAATAAGACAGCGTTGGAATTCAGAGCGGTGTCCTTAACTTTCATGTTTGGTGAAATTTCCAAGGAAGGTACAGGTATAACTTCAGCAGACGCCATTGCTGGAAAAATAATAAAGACACAATCAGCCAAAAAATATTGCAAAAAGCAGACATTTCAGTTGACAAACAAGATTACAAAAAGCAGACATAGTTGACAAAACTGTCATCGCAGCAATACCATGGTAACTAATAATTTATGAAAACGAAATTTCCTGAGTTTTCCAGGTTTTTCAGATCATATTCTAATTTTCCAGGTTCGAAAAACATGTTTTAATATTACAAATATTAAAAAAATCAGACATTACAGTGGACAAAACTGTCATCGCATCAATACCATGGTAAGTAACAATTTCTGAAAACAAAATTCCATTAGTTTTCCAGGTTCGAAGAACATTTTAATAATTAAATGTGTGCCAATCCTATTGAAAACAATATTGAGTAATAATAATGAAACGCCATTGGTCGAATTTTTTGAAAAACCAGATCAAAAATGGTATGTTTTAGTCAACATAAAAAAATATATCCTATGATGGATTTTATGCAAATTTGTTGAAAAATTGCCAGAAATAATGGATTTTAGGGCTATTTTCTTTGAAATGGTGTATTTTGGAGATGATAATCATAAAGTATGAAAGATTTGTTGAGGGACCTTTGAAGTAATTTCATTTAATAAAAAGTAGTTCACTACTAGTGCGGTTTAAACCATTTTGAAAATTTGAGAAATTTTAATATTGATAGAAATTGACACACTCCATAGACGAAATTTGAATAAGAAATTAACAGAAATAACGGGTTTTAGGTGTCATCTCTTGAAAACTTTCTTTTAAAAGAAATATTAATAACTAAGATGGATGGCAAAATTGATTTTTTAACTAAAACACCAACAATGCTTAAAGATCGATTAATGCAGGACCTAATTAACCTAACCTTACTTTACCTACATTATCTTACATTAACCTAACCTACATTTCAGACCAACCATTTCTGTGCTGATTTATCAGCATATAACGAATAAACATAACATATCATTTTAACACTGAAAAATTCCAGGTTACGATTCAAATTTTCCTCGAGTTTTTTAGGTTTTTCAGTTTGAATAAAAGAAATCCTGGCAATTTTCCAGATTTTCCAGGTTGGTAGTCACCATAAATACACGTTTCAAATAAATATAGTTTTGAACAGTTCATTTTGGGTTTTCGACCTTTAACTTGAAAATTTATGCCTCACATTATGTCGCACTAACGAAATCCAGACTCATTGCAGATTTTGGTGAAAAAGCATTTGGGTGATGTTATCATATAATCGCATCATGGGAATTATGGAATCTTTCCAAATGTGTTCAAGGGCTATTTTAAGAATTTGGCAACTAGATTTCTTTTCCATACACGCATCTTATTCAGGAGAAAGCACCGTAATTTAGAAATGTATCAGATAAATCAGAACACAATAATCCTCCTACAGATGGCATTAGCAAGCTAACTAATGTCAGCTATTTCACATTAATATAAGCTATTAAAAAGCTAACGGGTTGTTTGGCTGGTATCCAAGAAAGGATTCACTGATTGTTGTCACGAAATGTGTTTTGTTAACACACAGAGCATTGGTGCTTTTTATTTGTTGCATATTAAAATGTTTAATAACTCAGCCAAACATCACATTTTGCATAACTTTCAAGTCTGCATGCCAATAGAAACGACAAATCAACCAGATTTACAGCTTTAATAGTTTTTATACGCGCATCCTAAAACCAAATTAAAATCAAGTAAACTTGCAGAGGAATATTATGAGATATTGAAAGATAAATCAAATTATTGATTAGCTAGAAAAATATATAGAAGCAAGATCCATACTGATCCATACACTGTTGGTTTTATTTTTTGCATGCCATAAGACGTTGGAATTTCCTTTGAACTCTTCCAAAGATCATTTAAGCTTCAAGAAATTCAATTTAACAATGATGATGGTGTCCACACTTATGGTATTTCACTCACTGATAGTAGGAACTGAGTTGAGTTGAAATGACATGACAATAGTGTTTCAATAAAAGACAGATATACCAGAAGTTGTTTGAACCCTGATTGTTTTCATTGAGTTTTATTAATGTTGGGATGTCGTAGAATAATTTTCAATGGTTATGCTGGGATGTTGTAGAATTATTGTGAATACTGTACTTTTCAATGGGCATGTTAGGATGTTGTAGAATAATTTTCAATAGGCATGCTGGGATGATGTTGGAGAATAATTTTAAATGGACATATTTTGATGTTGGAGTATAGCTTTCAATGGCCATGTTGGTATGTTGGAGAATATTTTATAATGAAAATATTGTGATCTTGGTGAATAGTTTTCAATGGTCATGTTAGAATGTTGTAGAATAATTTTCCATGGGCATGTTGTGACGTTGGAGAATAATTTTCAATGACCATGTAGGGATGTTGGAGACATATTTTTGATGGGCACGTTGGGATGTTGTAGAATAATTTTCAATGACCATGTTGAGATGTACGTAGTATAAATTTCAATGGACATGATGGGATGCTGGAGAAGAATTTTCAATGGACATGTAATGTTGGAGAATGATT
This sequence comes from Kryphioiulus occultus, assembly GCA_034687865.1. Classification (NCBI taxonomy): domain Eukaryota; kingdom Metazoa; phylum Arthropoda; class Diplopoda; order Julida; family Julidae; genus Kryphioiulus; species Kryphioiulus occultus. Next base: position 8,568 of record JAQGAF010003672.1, read on the forward strand.
TTTAATAGCCATGTTGTGATGTTGTAGAATAATTTTAAATGGACATGTGATGTTGTAGAATAAATTTCAATGGCCATGTTGTGATATTGGCGAATAATTTTCAATGCCACGTTGTGATGTTGGAGAATGCATCTTCTGGTTTGACTGAATGGAAATGTCTTAAACCGACACGATGACGTTTGAGACAAGCCTTGAACGTCTTAGATACACTCGAATTACCTTAAAACATAAAAACACCCCAAAAACGGACAGGAATCCTGCGGAAAGGACGTCAAATATAGGAAACCTTCATTTTCAGTTGCTCTAATGATATTTTTCCCATTTCCAAAAACGTCAAGCTGGGTTGTGGCTGATGGAAATATGACAGGCAATCGTCCCAGCTCCTTTAACAGGGTGAAAACGATGCAAACTATTTCATATCATGGCCCTCTTTAGATGGTGACAGATGAAGATAAAATGAAGAAAAATCCATAACGGTGACTAGGAAAAGCATAAATTAAATCTCGAAGGAGAGAGGATATGAGGATGAAAAAAAAAACTGAACAGAAGAAGAGGATGGTGGAATTCTTTCATCAGAGTGCAATCAACAGCAGGGAACCTTAAGATACTTATCGAGCTGGCTTTCATCCTCCCTACCCCAAGACACCCCCTGATGCCCAACCAGAATCTGCGCAGCATTACCAAGTTAAAGACTTCATCTAAACTGGAGATGTCATCTTTCAACACGATTATCAGAGAGTAAAAAATGGGTGCACAAACTCCGAAAGTGCTGCTTTCAATTTTATGATTGCGTTTTCTCATGTCCACACCTAATGCCAAAGACTTGAAGAGCTAACAGCCACTGGTTGGTTACTCGACAACCATAAAACATGTCCATCACTCAGCACATCTTGGCCAACGAGCAAGGTGGGTCTTTGACATCAACCAGGCTCATTTCACTGTCAAAATCTCGAGTGAAAACATCTCGAAACCCCATGCAGCTACAGGTTTATTGCTCGGCACTAATCTGCTCTTACATTTCTAGTCAGAAAAAAGCAATAATTTCTCGCTCGATGGTCACCATACCAGCCCTGGCAAATTGCAGAAGGGGTAAGAGGCTCCTGAAAACGTCAGTTTTTATAATGGAAAAAATTGTGCGTCAGTTTCGTTGACGTTTTATGTGTAAAGTGGTCGATGAACTACGCCCCCACCCACCCCTATCCCCCATAACACCCACTTGTCGGATGTCTTTCATGTGACCAATGTGGCGAAATCTCTGTGGAAAATCTGGGAGATGATTGAATGGGTTGAATGATTGAATGAAAATCACGAAAATCAGAAATTTTCCCAAGGAAACTAAACTTGAAATCGTGCTTATTTTACATAGGTTTACTAACCAAATTCTGAAGTCAATTTCCCCCACATCTTACATGAAAGTTAAGACAACCAGGGAAAAAATTTTCAGTTATATCCCTGACATTTTACAAGAAAGTTAACGCAATATTAAGCCATGTATTGAATATTAACATGCATCAATTTTGGATCATGCATCGTGCAAATCTGTCATCATGCATCATGTCAATTATGTTTATTATTTACTTAAATTGTTTTAAAAATAAAAGTAAACTATCTCAATTTCCCTGTCGTTCCCGATTACTTTTCACTAAAGTCTGACATCTGACATGAATGTTAATTCAATAGTACGTCATTTTGTAGAACTACATGAATCATGCATCACTAATTTTTATCGTTAATTTTTATTTTTAAAAAATTATGTTTCATAAATAAATAATAACTGGCATTCCCTGACATGTTAACGAAATGCCTGGCTTTCTGTGACTATTCAGAACACGCTTGTAGTTTCCCTGACATTTTACATGAACGTTAGCACAATATTAGTTCATGGATGAAATTAAGAAAATAACCAAACTACGGTACTATAAAAATACTAATGCATATAACTGTAAAAATAATAGTAAACTATTTCAATTTTCCTGGCACTTTAAAGATTTGCCTGATAACTTTTTAATTTCCCTAGCAATCATTGATAATTTATGTGGTTTCCTTGACATCTGACTTAAAACTTAACACAATATTACGCCACATGGATCGAACTTTAAATTAAGCTTATATCACTGCTTAATATAGTAAGGAAACTCTTAAAGAGATTTTATCTTATTTTTAATTGATCCCAAACATTTCCATGAACATTGAACTTTTATAGTACAATTTCTAGTGCTTCCTCGAACATTTAAATTTTGCAAAAAGAATCTGTATATAGCAGTGGCATGAAATAATGCTCGAATCAATACAAAACTGATAACGGCTATAGTTTCAAAGTAAGGCAAGCAATCGTTTATAGTCAAACTGCATTCGCGATTTTCATAGTTGTTATGCAGCACTCATATAATAGTGTATAATTTAGACTTTATTATGTAGTAAAATGTCGCCTTGTTTCACTCTAAACAATAATACAAAAAGCAATGAATGTTTGCAGCATATTGCATAACGTCGTAACCGTATAACAAGGTTTAATGGATGGCCATGTGGCATGTGACGCAAAAATCGCACAAAAACAAATGTTTATATTAAACGTCAAAGATTAGCGAAAACTAAAAGCAATTTCGCTTTTCAGCGGGCATTAACAACCTGTTGTATTTCACAAATTGCCGATTCTTTTCGCCGAAAGCAATTTCTGAATTTTAATTTGGCACACACTTATTCCACAACACGATTTCTCCATTTAGCACTTAAAACTCATATCGTATGACCATAGACCTTCAAAACAAACTGTTGCTGGCAGTGAGCGTGCAACTCACGTTGCTCAGATTAAATATTGAACGTAATAAACCAATTTCCGGAAAAGGGGAAAATTAACTGAACATCAGCAAAACGCAATTTGCAGTTTTCGAATTAGCCAAGGAGTACGACTAATGTCAATTAAGTGCGCAGTTTACACAACCGGAAACAGTGCATGCAACCAACGGATTACTGCCGAAAACGGCATAATTACAGAAAGTAAAAAGCTTGGTAATAATTATTGATAAGTAATTAACAAGCTCGCTAATGCCATTAAATAGACGAAACCAAGTTGGAACTGCACATACTGCACACACCAATGCATCTTGCATAATGACCAACAAACCCCCAAGTAAATCCCTTTTATGCACAATTAATGCACTATTTCGTGCATCCGCATGCCTACTTTTATCTAATTCGCAATGATAATTTTGTTAGCATTTGCGCAATTGAATATTTCGGACATTAAAAGCTTACGAATTAAGCGATCCGGATGAGTGTCCGTTGCCATATTTAGGAAAAGATCAGTTTCGTAAATATTTGTATATGCATGGTGTAATTAAAATTAATTTCTTGCCTTCATACAATACTATACTGTACGAGATTTATGCGCAAAACAGTTTTCTGCTTTGTCGCAAAATATGTTGAAAATATATTTAAAAATATTGCAAATATGATTAATAACAATGTTTCATCGATGTAATGTTAAAAAATGCTTAAGACCTACAAGTATTTATCCAATTAAGTTCGCGACAATTTGCAAGTTTGTGTCAGTTGAGTAACTGAAATCAAGACAAATTGAAGTTTAAAAAAACTCGGATTGCTGTTATTAATGTTTTTAAAGAAAGGACATTATATTAACACAAAAAGGATGCTGCATACCAACAATATTGGTACATACACACACACTGAAGTCAAAATACACAATAGCATTATGCTTCATTTCGATATGGGATTAAAAAATTTCAAGTACTGCATATACTGTAACAGGGCGTCTACTGAGTTTGGAGTTGCAAATTTCATGACTTTTCACTGACTTCAAAAAATGTCAATGCCGAATACAATATGGAGTTCTTCAAGTTCTATGCCATCATTACAGTGATTTTCATAAATAGTCAATCCACAGTGATGACAATTATTTTAAAAAAAACGCCGTAGGCGAAATTTAATTTCTGCAAAATTGTATAAGAAAGGGTAATTTTTAACCAAAATTTTTACCTCGTGAATCAATCAAAGACTAAAATTCCATGACCTGAATCTCATTTCGATCTCATTCATGACTTCCATGGTCTGAATATCATTTCATGACTTTTCCATGACTTACATTACCGGTAGCCACCCTGTTATACTTAGTTAAGTCTAAAAATTTAGCAAAGTCATTTCTAGAGTTTCAAAGTTTGATGAGTTTCAAAGATTCTAAGTTGTTGAGTTGTTAAGTTTCTGAGTTTCAGAAACTGAGAAGGAACTTGAAGGCATGTGGTCAGTTGATATACAATTCTTCACATTTTTAAGAATCGGAGTTTCAAAGATTCTGAGTTTCAAAGTTTATGAATTTGAAAGATTCTGAATTTGAAAGATTCTGAGTTTCCGAAACTTCTACGCTGCATTGTATACTACTAACGTTAATTCAAGTCTCGCATATCAGGTACTGTATGCCAATTTTCCCACGCGAATCAAGCGAACTAACACATCATTCATAAACTTATCAAAAAAAAATATATCAAAAAATAAACCTAAGCCACGATCGATTATCCAGATATTTTACTCCAAGTACTACTCCAACGCTAGCTACTGTATCTCAAACGTCTAATTTTCATCTTAAGTTGACGTTCAGCATACCGTATTTCCAAGAATCTGCTTTATGGAAACATCTTGAGATCCTCCCGGGTTTAATGAATTATGTATTTCGGTCCCTGTTTAATAACCCAAATCTAATTTCCATTCCAATCTGTGCTGTGCATTAATTCCGCTATTCATTTCGCATCACATCATCCGATATACGAAGTTTACTTTCGCGAATTTCCATCGCAATAGCGTTGGCTACATCCAGATTTGTCCGCTTTTTTCGAGCAATTTATTGACCACGAAATGCCGCGTTATTTATTGGATGTTGAGGGTGGAAAAGGCGAACGTCCATTGTGCTGTTGTGCAATTGGCTCCCATCAGACATCCAGCACAAAGTGTACAGAAAATGCAACAGCGAGCCAATCGGCAGTTACAGCATGCATGCAACCCAGAAAGCCCAATGGATATCAATTCAATGAAGATTTATTCCAACTTTTCTAGGAAAATACGTTTAGGGACTAAAATACGCCATTTGATGCGTCAGCACAAAGGAGCCAAGCAGCACTCAAATTCTGTCCAAAGAAATGGGGGATAGAAAAAAAAAAAGATCAGTATTGAAAGAACGCCTCCTTACCCATCAATCAATACTCAATCTTTCATATAAAGCCATACAGCAGTATTCTGGTGATCAAATGCACCATTCGTCCCTCCCCCTTAGAAAATCATTGTAAGATGAATATAGATTATATTTGAAACGTTGACTAACATCGACGATCAAAATTGGATCCATATACATTTTTTTCTGCCAGCAGCATCAGTATTATTGGTGGACGCAGAAGGGCTCATCATCTTCCAGTTAGTAAATATAGACTCGAGAAGTTTGATGGCTCTCAGAAGGAAGAAATGTAAAGCACTCCCAAGATGCGCAACTACCAGAAGTCCTGAAGAGATCAAACAGGAGGGATAAGCATACCCTAATGGTGACGGATGAAAAATTTCGCATTTCCGAGACAGAATAGAGCGAAAGGTGGATAACAATACGCCATTTGTCATTTATTCGTGCGCTTCAGTCGAGGGTGGTGTTACAGTACCTCAATTATGGCGATGGCAAGCCACTCCACAGCCGAATTGAAACAAGACAAGGTTTTCTCAGAGATAAAATTTTCAACTTTACCGACTGTACCTACTAACTTGACTTTTTCGCTTATAAAACAAATTTCCTTGACCACGGAAGATGCAAAAATATGATACGTGCCAATTCTAGAAATGATATATTTGCTGCTTATCCCCACATGAAAAGGAAATGCATTTTAAATGCATTGTAAATTGTGAAATGTATTGCAAATGTATTTCGTGGCATGCCATTCACAACAAATACATTTCTAAATGCATACAGCAATGTATTTTAAAATGCATCTTACAACGCATTACGAAATACATTGAACAATGCATTTTAAAATATATACATTAAATACTGAAATTCTGGGTGTTAATAAATTAATCTGTATTATTAAAAAGTGAATTTAAAAGTATATTTTGCTGATAAAAATTATTTTATTTTTATTTTAAAATTTTATTTTACATACATGGATTTTGGAATTTCACCTGTAATGTATTTTAAAATGCATTAAAAAATTCATATCAAAAATCACTGAAGACATCATGCAATGCATTCTGCAATACATTTGAAATGTATTATGAAATGCATTGCAAAATAAATTGTTGAATACCCAGGAAATACATTTTCCTATGAATTTTGCAATATATTAATGTCTCAATCTACACTAATTTTGAAATTTTTTCAAAATGCATTGCATATTATGTATTTCGAAATGCATTTCTTTTCCATGTGGGCTATCTAACTTAAACCCTGTGCATCTAAGTCAGTGGTCTTCAACTTCTGATCACTAGTACATTCTGTCCACAGGATTTGGTAATGCAAATTCCATGACTTTTTCATGACTTCAGCATTTTTTACATGCCTATTAGAATATGATTTTGTGAGCAAAAACTAAATTAGTATATACTTTTGATTATAAAATTGCGGAAATAGGTGAAAATGAAGAATTTAAACCCAAATTTGAATTTTGTGAATCAATGAAAAGAAATTCAAGGACCTGTTGTAAATTCCATGACTTTTCTATGACTTCCATTACCGGTAGACAATGCTAAAAACCTTTACGCTGGAATTTTGTTTGATCACACAGACAATTTGGGATAGAAGTACGTGTATTATGTTAATAACGCTAAACACAACAGGACCAATTTTTCGAAAAACTAGATATTTCATCACAAATAATGAACTGTAACGTACAATTATGTAAAAAAATACATGTATTAAGTGATCAAAAATGATGGAGATAACTAACACTCTGGCTGCAGAACTTGAAGGCCACAGATCTAGACAGCCTGACTTGATACAGACAGTCTTTCTACCCTGTTTAAGACATGATTCAACAGTAAATTCTTCGTCATTGTCACAGTAGAAATCCAACAAATATTGACACATTGGAAATGAATTTCATGTGGAAGTCAAGCACGTCGTCCACAATCACACCTCTGTTGACCTCGAATGCTGAGTGATTTGAGATAAACTGCTACTTGTCACTCAGTTTCGATAACTGGCAGATTCCATGACATCTCATCAAGATAAAGGAATGACACACACACACAGACACAGATTAACTGCGACTTTCCTAACATTTTCATAACATCCTTGTCTAATGTAATTAGCCAAAAATGTGATTTTTGCTAAGTCTAGGGCATATTGTAGGTCTAAGCAAAAATTGTATAAAAAATGTATCCACCAAAAATACGATTTGTAATCAAACTGTACTAAATAATACGATTTGTATCCAAAATGTTTCCACATAAAAAACGATTAGAAACCAAAATGTATCAACCTAGACTGATTTGTATCTAGAACGCATCAATGAAGACTGATTTGAATCCAAAATGTATCAACCAAGACAGATTTGCATCCAAAATGTATCAACCAAGACAGATTTGTATCCAAAATGTATCAAACAAGACTAATTTGTATCCAAAATGTATCCACCAAAAAAAAAACAATTTGTATCCAAAATGTAACCATTAAAAATACGATTTGTAATCAAACTGTACCAAAAAATACGATTTTTATCCAAAATGTTTCCACATAAAAAACGATTAGAAACCAAAATGTATCAACCTAGACTGATTTGTATCCAAAATGTATCAACCAATACTGACTTGTATCCAAAATGTATCCACCAAAAAAAAAACAATTTGTATCCAATATGTAACCTTCAAAAATACGATTTGAATCCAAAATGTATCAACCAAGACAGATTTGTATCCAAAATGTATCAACCAAGACAGATTTGTATCCAAAATGTATCAACAAAGACAGATTTGTATCCAAAATGTATCAACCAAGACAGATTTGTATCCAAAATGTATCAACCAAGACATATTTGTATCCAAAATGTATCAACCAAGACAGATTTGTATCCAAAATGTATCAACCAAGACAGATTTGTATCCAAAAATGTATACACCAAAAATACGAT